>JANHFJ010001056.1:0-11443 GCA_032468195.1 Cerberus rynchops | reverse complement strand
TTAAACAGAGGTTTGGAAAGAACCCTGCACCACAGAGCTTTCCCCACCCACCCCCAACCAGATGCCCTGGCTTCTCCCAAGCATTTATTTGCTTGGTATTTGTGGAAGAGCCACACTCAAGGGGCCAAAAAGCCGCATGTGGCTTGCGAGCCGCAGTTTGCCAACCACTGGGCTAAATCATCCTGAATCCAAGTGCAAATACACTGAGGTACTACGGTATTAGGTAATTTCACAGCATTGCAGGAGAGTTACTGCTAATGGCCTGTATTTGAGAGAATAAAGACTTAGTTGCAAAATGGACAAAGAGGAAAAGAGTGGTGTGGCATCATTTGAAACAGTAAGAAAGCCATATATGGTGGTCCATGAGTTAAGAACAGTTACTAATTGTGATAAAGATGAAAATAAGGGGGATAAAACTAATGTGAAACAATATACCACATATTAATTTGTTTTTCAGATCATGATGCAAGAGGTTACCAGTTTAGTGTTTTCAATTTCTCCCATTTTCAGACTAAACTGTTTAATATGTGCATTATATATGTACTTGGAAAGGCATAATAATGGATTTGAAGTCTGGATATATTATACTTCTGCAGAAAGAAACAATTTTATACAATTATAAAATTTAGTAATAAAACAAAACTCTCATTTGCCAGTTACTCCTTTGTCGGCTTATGATTGTTGCTACAGAATCTCATTTCTTCTTTACATTATAGGTCCAGTTGTTTATGTCTTGGACTTAGCAGATCGTCTTATCTCAAAAGCCTGTCCATTTGCTGCAGCTGGAATAATGGTGGGCTCTATCTACTGGACAGCGGTCACCTATGGAGCTGTAACAGTGATGCAGGTTCAGATAACGTTCTAAATGCTAAGTTACTGTAATTGAGCTGGAAACTGCTAGGGATTTGCTGAAGACTGCCTTGAGGGTGGAGAAGAAAGAGAATTCTAAGGCAGGATTGGAAAACTCAATTTACTACAGCTAGATCCAGATTATGTTTCCTTCATCCTTTGCTCCTTTTGAGCTGCCTTAGGTTTGTCATTAAGATTCTACGGGTAGTCTTCAGTTTACAATTGGTCAAGTAACAACCATTCAAAATGATGATGGGTCTGAAATGTGTTTTTTGGGCCATAAAGCACTTCTGACCATCATAAAACAATATGCCACACACTATCTTCCCATAATTACATGATTGCAATTTGGGACGCTTTGCAAGTGGGTCGTTGCAACCAATTGCAACATCCCACAGACAAGTGAATGTGTTTTGCAACATTTTTTGCCAGGAAAAAACATGCATTCAGAAGAATGGTTTCCCACTTACAACCACGTAGCTTGCTTATCAGCCATAATGTTTTGCTTAATGACTGCTACAAAAAATGATGTAAAATCAGGTCCGGTCATGTGAATGCCTCAACTTAAATGCAGTGATTTATGAACCGAAATTCAATCTCATAAGTGGAGCCCTACCTGTAATACTTCAGCAACCGGTAAAGACATTTGTGCAAAGGAAGTGGCAATGGCTCATTGATCTTGACTAACCTTTTAAAAAAAAGTTCATTTCTGGATATAAGACCACCTATAGAAATAAGAGACTGCCATAAATAACATTTGAGAGCCATTCCATGGCCCTCTAAAAAAGCAGTGTTAAACCTCCTGATGCTGTTGTTATGAAACCACACAAACATGTTCATGTGGTTACTAGGAGTCAAGCTTGATACAGGGAGATTTTATATTACCGTATATCAAGGCCTTTGTAATTCAGGTTTATCAAACATGAAGGCATCTGTAATTACATATTTCAAGTAAATATAACCCAACCTCTTCATATAGCTAATGTCATTAAAATATTCCCACTAAGAGCAGAACTCTATAACTAAATAGATTCAGACTTAATGAGCATTTTCCCAGTTTTAATGCCTTAAATAGTTACCTAGATTGATTAGATTCAGATACCTAGGTGATTATATTCACAGGGTATATTCTAAAGCTAGTGCTGGTGTACTGTTGATTGTATTGTTAATATCATTGTACTAAAAGAAAATGAGAGGTCACTTTTTATGTTTGTTTGTTGTATATTTTTGTCACTTTTAATTTGTTTTGTTATTTCCCTTCTCTTTCCTCTTTATGTTAGTTTATATATTAATGTTGCATGTTGAAATCTAATAAAGGTAAAATTTAAAAATACATTTTATGCTGCCAATACAACTTATTAAGATCATGTTGCAGTAGATTTGAAAACCATGTCAAAAGAAATACTTTACAAATGATAAAAATAGATATTCATCTTAATTACTGCTAAATAAAGTTTATCCACCGTCAGTTTCCAATTTGCCTTTCCCTAATCCTCTTACTGGCTGAGTAGAGGAAAGGCTTCTTCTCTCAGTATAATAGAGTAGTATAATGATACTTATATTCCCTATAAGTGATTTGGTATTTTCCAGCTCTTCTGTAATATTTTCTAAATAGATTTGTTCAACTGAAATTATTCTTCTTTCATAATTGAAAAGGGTCAGATAGGGTTAATAACACAATTGATAAAAATTCTGCAAGTAATCCTTTATAAAATGATTGTTAACAAAAATGAGGTGCTTGTAATAGTAATGTAGTAATGTGTAGTTTTGTTTTGGTCAGGTTGTGGGTCATAAAGAGGGCCTTGATGTCATGGAGAGAGCAGATCCATTATTCCTTTTAATTGGACTTCCCACCATCCCAGTTATGCTCATATTGGGAAAGATGATCCGATGGGAAGACTACGTGCTTAGATTGTGGCGAAAGTACTCTAACAAACTGCAGATACTGAACAGCATATTTCCAGGTAAAGCTACAAAATTTTAATATCTAGGTTGGGCTGGTTTCAGTAAGAAAGAATGAAGTGGTAGAGCAAGCATCTCCTTCCTTAAGGAAAAGCCTGACTAGCACATTTTTTTGCTGGTTCTTGTTGAATTCTATTTCAATTGATAAGGTATGTTGAAAAAAACCAAAATATAAAAAATAAACTTATTTTGTATAGCATTATTAAAATTCATACATTGTTTAATGGAATTTAGTATAAAAATATAGTATAAAGAATTCTAAATGTAAATAAAATTAAAAACACTGCATTGTTGCATAGAAATGTGTAATCTATATATCCTAATATTTAGTTAGCAATGGTATTTTTCTTCAGGGATTGGATGTCCTGTTCCTCGTATTCCAGCTGAGGCTAATCCTTTAGCAGATCATGTTTCTGCTACTCGTATCCTGTGTGGAGCTCTTGTCTTTCCCACAATTGCCACAATAGTGGGGAAATTGATGTTCAGCAGTGTTAATTCTAATCTTCAAAGAACAATTTTGGTAAGATGAAGTTTCCTTGTAGAAATAAACCTGCAAGATTATAGAAACATTTCTAACCGTTTGTCATCTCTTTACATAATTGTTTTTATACTCTTTCTGCTAAATAACATTCTGTATAATAAATGCCTAAATTCTCATTTTAAAACTGTAAAGAACGATATGTAAAGATTACATATACATTCAAAGTCACAGAAATCATGTAGAGGTGTCAACTTTTTTTTGTTTAGAATTCCATTCTAAACAAATTTGACCAGGGTTGTCTAAATTTTGCATGCAAGTATAATAGGCCGGGTTCATATAGCTTTAAATCATTTAATGGATCACAATTGCTATTTCACGAATGCACTAGATCTGTCTAATAAATATCTGGTTTCCTATGTTATGCTAACTATAAACTATCAATTATAACCTGACCCTCGTGGTTTTTGAGACTCCATCTGTGTAGTATTTTGAGATACAATCTGTTATGTAAAATGTAGCCATGTGTTGTGTCAGGATTTTCTTATGTTAAAAAGTGCCATTTCACAAGATTAATCAGTGATTTCATAAATCCATACTGAAACATTTTTAACTCTGATTTGCCTTGTTCAGAGTTGATTTTCAATCATACCTAGAAATCTTGTTATTGTCTAATGACATGATTTAGGACTTTTATTTATATCTTAAATTATTGTATTTTATTCCAATTTCATTTTAGACTATTTTATTCCAATTTCATTTTAAATTGTATTTTTTCCAAATCCATTTTAAATTGCTTTTATCAAATTTTAGTAATAATTTGTTTCTGGAACTCTGCACTTTGAAATAAATAAATAGATTACCTTCTTGCACAATCACAGATGAACACAAGTGGTTCTTAAGTGGTTTTGACAATGGCTTTTGTGTTGCAATTTTATTTTTGAAAGAATTTTACTTGGATGTTATTGGTAGCGATTATGTACTTATAAGCTGTAGAGTGAATAAATATGGGGTAGACATTTTGTGAATAAATAAGATGGAGTGGGTAAAAATAGAGCACCGCCCCGAGTCCCTTGGGAGAGGGGGCGGTATACAAATCAAGTAAACTCTAACTCTAGATATCCAGGTTCTAAATCCACCCTGTTTAACCTGCTGAGGTTATTGGATAGGAACCCTAGCTCCTAGTACTAGATTATGGTTACCTAACAATGGTAGTTCCAAGTATATGGACAATTACTGAGAATTCTGGGACTTGAGGTCTACTCACTTTCAATTTGCCAAGATTGGGAAACATTGAACTAGATGCAGTTCCTTATTCCTAATTCATATTTTGACTAAACAGTAGATAGGAAAATCAGTTTACATAGAATTGTGCATCTAGAACCAAGGCTGAAATTCAAAGATTAGTGTTTTCTAGTTCATAGTGGCTGTAACTATGTGTCGTCAAGGTTCAAAATACTTTATACAAAATGCATAAATTTACAACAGCAGCTTCTGTTCTGCTTGTTAAACTTAAGGCACAATATTGAAAAGTTATTCTTTTACGTAATTGCTTTTTCAACAATGAATTAAACCAAGGCTGAATACAAGCTAGCTAACTATGGATATCAAGGTTACATGAATCAGAAATAATGACATCCAAATATTATGTAACATAATTAAAATTGTATTGCATCTACTGGAAGATAAAGAGGAGCTTTAAATGCAAATATATACTATAAGAGAATTGGAAATGAAATGTGTTACTGAAAAACATGGCAAATGAGGAGCATGTACCTCATCTATTCAATGAAGCCTCAGTCCATCAGTTAAGGAATGTATGAGAAAGAAATTTGGGCATCACATAGAATTCTCATTAAAGTACGGACTAATAAATTAAGAATACAGTTTTCTTATTTAGTTTCCAGGATTCTGTAATCTAATCCCTTCCTGGCATTAAACCTTATTAATAAGACTGAATCTTGCTTCGTGGCACTGTTTGCAGCTTGACACACAAGGAATTTGATGATGTGGAGAAATGCAGCACTTGCCACTGAGAAACGGGGAGGATAGCTGCTGGAGAATTTTGTCAAAGGCTTAACCCAACAGGTGGGATTAAGAGAGTATAAAATGAACAGCATCACGGGAGGCGGCAGCAAAGGAAAGTCTCCTTTGAAGGGCAAGTAGTGACAGCTTTTGGGATATAAAATCTGAGATTAGTGGGGAATCAAGGCCCTGGACAGCATAGAAGGTAAGTGCAGGAAGATTGAACTGAATCCAAGATTAGGCAAAAAGCCAGTGTTCAGATTTAAGGCTGAATATTGAAGTTTTCTGAAAACAAACCTGCGAGCAGAGTATTACAAAAAAATCACAATGGAGGAGATGACATTTGACAGAGGATGAAGATATTCAATAAACTGATGTGGTGACAGTGACTTTTAATTTTTTTGCAGCACTGTTCTCAATTAAGAATTTCAAAGAATAAAAATAAAAATACATTTTATTATGCTCTTGTTCAGCAAAATAAGTGGTAACATTTGGATGAGAAAGACATGAAATAAAAGTTGAAAGATGTGTTGGATTTGCTGACTTTGAGCGGATGCTGAACTTCCAAGCAAGGAGATCATGGAAGAAATAAAAAAATATGAAGTGAGAAAATGAGATGGGAGGCAGTCATATGAATGAAGATGCTACCCAGAATTATAGCATTATATTACCTAGGGATTATTGTTTGAGAAGTTGAGAGAAATTAGAATCCAAATCTGATTCCTCAAAGTAATTTGAACTCAGAGGAAGAGAAATTACAGAAAGAATACCTCCCTCCCATTGAATGAATTAAGAAAACCCAAAATAATGTGTAAAATCAGCATGAAATATTTTTTATACGAGAAACATTTCAGAATAGCATTATGATAGGGAATGGCATGTCTCCAGTATTTATATAAAATTGCTTTAACCTAACTTCAAGGCATATTACAAAAATGTATAAAAAGCCACATTTAAAAAAAGATAATGAATTTCTCTGGTAGGCTTTGAATAATTGTTCCATTTTATTTTTAGGGTGGAATTGCTTTTGTTGCTATAAAAGGAGCTTTCAAAGTCTACTTCAAACAGCAGCAATATTTGCGACAAGCTCATCGGAAAATTTTAAACTACCCTGAGCAAGAAGGTGCATAAATGACTACAGTATGCCTATCAGACTCTTACAATCTCATTTCCTATATTCTGCAACAATTCTATTAGTTAGCTACAGGAGCAGAGATTGGATGAGATGCTGCTGCATTTTGTATCTCTCCCCTTTCCACATAGACTAATAAAAGACTATATAATGTCAAGGTGAATTCTACTTAGTTGTTAAGCTTAAGAATGTAATTTGTTTTCATGTATTTTTCTTTGTGGCAGGAGACATCTGAATCCATTTCTTGGGATATATTGCCTTTTGGGGGGTTTTCTCAAACAGCCAAACACTTACAAACACAAAGTTCATAAATTATGTGCAGACTGTATTGAAATATCTTTTGTATGCTCATTGTAGTAAATTCGTAATTATTTGCTAGTCAACAACTACCTGTAGAAATAGCCGACATTTCTAGAATGTTAAAAACTGAACATGCCTGTTCTTAATAAGCACTTGGAATATTAATGTAAGGTTTTTTTATTTAAAAGTTTCATCCAATGGTTTACCTTTAGTCCTTGCATTGTAAATCGTACTACATACAATTGAGTCTCATTTGCCTGCTGTGAAATGAAAAAAGTGAATCACAATCTGCTTGTAACCAAGTTGCAATATTGGAGTTATTGTTTTGAACCAATGTGCTATGGAATCCCAGTCAAATGATGGATATTAGTTCAAGATAAATATAAAAGTAAGATTCAAAGCTGCGACTGATAACATGCAACTATACGTAGAAGTATTCTGCCTATACTTCCAAAAGTATTCAGGAAATTATAAACATAATATAAATTGTATTTACTAGTAGGGCTTTTTAAAATATAAATTGTTTTAATATTTTACTCCTATGACATCTGGCACTTTACTGCTTTTGTTTTGAGAATCCATTTTCTAGGTGTCTTTGATTTTGATGGAACCTCCCAGCAAATACTTGGAGTAGTGGTACTAATTCTACATACGCACACAGAGAAACCCTTTTCTAGTAAACAAAATGGGTTTCTTAGAACATAGGAGTTGAGATTTAGAAAAGGTACTTGAGCAATCTTTTTCTCAA
Source organism: Cerberus rynchops (assembly GCA_032468195.1). Taxonomy (NCBI): domain Eukaryota; kingdom Metazoa; phylum Chordata; class Lepidosauria; order Squamata; family Homalopsidae; genus Cerberus; species Cerberus rynchops. Next base: position 3,949 of record JANHFJ010001056.1, on the reverse strand, counting down.
CAAAAGAAATAAGCGTTATTAGTGTGAAGTGATAATTATCTATGTAATCAATTCCAATTCCTGGGATTACTGGTGGCATTTGTGTCAGCAGCATTAGAGAACTAGATAATGCTAGATTCAACAGTGTAATATTCACTGTAAATAGTAGAAACTTTTTAAGAATTGGTAAATAATTCTTCATCAAAAATTAAACAAAATGGGCTTCATGTTCGTTTGCAATAATGTATGCTAATAAAGTATGATTTTCTGAAGTGTGAACATTATTTTAACTATAGAAATGTAATATTTTAAAAATGTATAAAATGTATATTATGACCAACTGGTATTCCAGTATTAAAGTATGTGAAGAAATATAAAGTGTAGAATACTAGTTATATCTTCTAACTACTGAGAAGAATTACAAGTTTAATTCAGTTGGACTCTGGAATTACACAGAGAGAGCTGTATTTTCAAACTGCTGGATTTCTTCAAGGATCTTCAGTACTATAAATACTTTGTAAAATTATTTTGAGGAAAAGTCTTGTGAGTGTTATTTCTGATATAGGCACTAGCCCTTTGTTACCTGCTGGATTTTTCTTAACAGATAACACATAGTCTCATAATGTCACCTGGTGCAGTGTGTGGATTTGAAATTTATTCTGTGGTTAAACTTAAGAAACTATTCTGTATCTTCTTATTCAGATGTATTGTGAATAATGTGGAATTATTTTTAATTCAGTAGCAAAACAATTATTCTGTTGTGCTGTTTAATGTTTCTGTTGTGATCACATATTGGATTAGATTGAATAAATTTTTTTACATTTAATTGGAAGCCATTAAATATTTTAACAACAAAAATAGAACCTTGGCAACCATAATTAATTCTGCTAATAAATAATCTACAACAGGTTCCCTCTCTCATAACTATTTTCCTGTTCATTTTACTTTTGTGACACAATCTTCAGACGCTTGAGATGCAAGTATTCAGAATTACATTGAATATTTTGCCTTTTATTGTTCAGTATGGATTCTGGGAACATGTCACTATTTTACTTAATGTGGATATGAGTTTTCCATTGTTTTCTTCCTCATATTTTTATCTTAATAATGCATGTCTAAAGTGAGCAAGACTTCCACATTTGGCTTCCACATGCCATGAACTCATCTTTTGCTTGAAGCTGACCTATTTACTTGAGTGGAGGAACTAGCCTATTTTATACATGAAGGTGAGGAAAACAGGTTCAGGATAATCTTCCACCAAATGGAATTGGTCAATAACAAATTGCTGAGTTGCTAAGCAGTACATCTTGCTTGTTTGCTCTAAGTGTACTTAGGCAATTCATTTACATGAAGCAAGCATGGTTATTTTTTAAATTGAGGATAACTTACTCTGACACATGACTTTTTGAAAGAGATCCTTTTGCCAGTTTTATCTAAATACAAATAGTTGGACAGTGTTTAATTCTGAGGTTTTCATTGCTTATGCATGTCCAGCTTTTACACTGATATGTGGAGCATAACTTGTGGCTTAGCAATTATATAGTGATGAAATGAAAAAAATTACTTTAAATTTCATTTGTGTGTCTCCCCCACCCCCAGGAAGATTCCAAAGTGAGCATGAACGAACAATGAAAACAATACAATGCAGTTGTGGGAAAGATGGATTTATTGTAACAATGTAACTAAAATGTTCTTCACACTTCCCCTGGATTTTGTCTGCACCTCCCCAAGGGAGGTACACCTCCGTCCCGAAACCCCTAATTTAACTAATGCAATTTTATATGCACCTTTGCCTTGCTTGGTTTGATGTTATTTTAAGAGGGATATTGTAAGCTTTCCAGTGTACTCTAATGGTAGGTTTGTGACTGGAATAAGCAGCAAATGTTAATCACCAAGTAACAAATTAAATTTATAGTGAAAGCAAAACATTAACACTGGAACATGTCTCATATGCACCATCTGACTTTGCCTGCTGTTGTAGTTAAGTCAATACTAGTTTTAATTAAGCTTCTCCATAAATAATTGAGAGGAGTTATACACATTCATTCTGGCTGTATCATGAAAGGACTATACACTCAAGGCAACATTATTGTAAAGCAATAATCATTTCTATAGAACAGCAGGAAGGCGTTTGCAAAACAATTTTTACGAGCGGTCTACGCCTTGCTGCATCAAAATATTTAGATTGCAGTTTTTAATGCTTCATTTAATTAAAGTCTTCTTAGAGAGTAGAAGCACCTAAATAGTTACCTTCTGCTGGTGCTTTTGTTCCGTAAGCCTTTAGAAGGCATTGCCTTAATTTCTGTCATAGCATGGAGCAGGGATAGGCCTAGTGAGGCACAGGATATTAATGTGATCTAGAAACCTATCTTGGCATCACTGGATTCCCTCCTATGCTAGTTTCAATATTGTATTAGATTCTTAATTAAATAACTGGGCAGCAGGCACATCAACAGAGCAAACTGTCAGATGGAGGCACCTTAATTTTTAGACTGTCCCTAACATAACCCCATTATATATATATAAATAATGGTGGAAGAGCCCATCTTGTTTTGAAATGTCCAAGTTTGAAAGAGAAAATGACAAAAGAGAAGTTGGATTCTACCTTTCCTGAAGGTGATGAAAGAATCTCACCTGTTTGCCATCTGCTTAATGTGTATTTGGTGCCCGGGCCTGTCTGTACAGGCAGCATTTTTATAAGAACTCTAAATATGACATGGGTGTTTTCCCACAAACTACCAAATACTCCATTTTGGGGGGACAAACAATATCCAAACTGCAGATAGTAGGCAAAACAAATTATAGACAAGAAAGGAAATAAAATTGTGGTTAAATAAATCCAGATTCTATATAATCAAATTATATCCAGCTATTTCTTTTGTACTGATTATTCCTATGTTGCCTACATTTATTCAGCACCCATTAATCTTGATTCTTATTTTTTCACATGCACACATCTTTAGTTACATTCTAATTGTGTTGCAAATATTACATGTACTATTTCCAAGATGTCTCTGAAATTCTTTTGCTGAAGTGTAATAGGAATTTCCATCATAGTTGAATTTTGGTGGCAAATTGGCAGTTTTTCAAAAAAACAAAACATCAGAAAGGGCATGCTTCCCTCAGGATTACTTACCTTTACCTTTCCTCTGTATTTAACTTCTTGCATGTTTCCATACAGATAGAAAACAGTTGTGGATCAACAAAATCCCTTTCCATCAGTCCTAAAGGTTTTGTTCAGTAGCAGTTGATACTATAAAACTGTTATATCAATCCCAGTTGCTTAAATTCCAGAAAATAAATCCACATTGAACATAGAGATAATTAAATGTACATGACACAACTATGGCACAAAGGCTTATCAAAATTTGGATACACCCACTTGTCAAATCAAGGATTGAATATTACCTTTTTAAAATATTTTTTATTTTTCATTTTATAAATCAATTACATCAGTTCGCGCACCGCTTGAGTGAGTAAATATATCATTTTATACAATCTCTTTGCCTTATATATCATAACCATAAAATCATATCTTAATAAATCATATACAATATTACGAGGGCTAGCCACAAAATAGATTACGTTTTCGTCTGTAGCAAGAAGGGGCGGAGCTATCGTGGCCATCTTTGGTCTGTGTGTCCACCGCTCAGTCTGCATCTAGTTGTGCTAGTGGGAGGTTCGTATCATTGCCCGTTGTTTCACAGCAAACATTTGAAATGTGTGCTGCAATTGAAAATCCCGCCAGTTGTGAGGTGTGATCAGAGATAAGTTTTTTGTTGGCAAAAAACCATAAACGGATTGAAATTTTTCAGCAACTGTGTGAGGTATACAGGGACAACATCATCACTGAAGGTGGAGGGCACCAATGGTGCATTAAGTTTAAAAATGGTCGAACTAACGTTCATGATGAACATGATCTTGCACCAAGCGACTACCACTTGTTTCATCATTCAATGCATTCCATTGA
>JANHFJ010001054.1:0-13823 GCA_032468195.1 Cerberus rynchops | reverse complement strand
AGAGAAGAGAAGAGAAGAGAAGAGAAGAGAAGAGAAGAGAAGAGAAGAGAAGAGAAGAGAAGAGAAGAGAAGAGACTTTTGAGGTCTTCTAGTCCAATCAACCCCCTGCTTAGGCAGGAAACTGTATACCATTTCAGACTAATGGTTGTCCAACCTCTTTTTAGAAACTTCCAGTGTTGAAACATTTACAATTTCTGGAGGCAAGTTGTTCTTCCCTTCCCTTCTCTCTGTGTATATGCACACAATGGGGAATAAACATCTCCCAGCAAACAGCCAGCATGTCCCCCTATTGTATGCTGGCTTACTCTCTAATATGTTCCTTTCCAATCTCTTCACTCTAGGGCTGGGGCAAAAGAAGATTGCTTACAGAAATTGTTTTGTGAACACCTTCTTTTCCAAAATGGGTGAAAGGAAAAGAGGGTCTGTGTTTGGCACACAGTGGGGAGTGCACCAGCTGTTTGCTTAGTATGCTTATGGCTGCTGATTTTCAATGTGTATTCTCCATTTTGTGCCTGTTTGCTCTCTTCCAATCCCTTCCTCTCCACTCTGCAAGTGAGGAAGAAAATAAAAAGGTCAGACACAGGACAATGCATACACATGGCTGGGGGATGCTGCACAGTTCATAAATTGATTGTAAAGTTATTTTTTTCAGGATTGTAACCTTGGATAATCGGCTGAACATTGTGGTTGGTAAGCAAGAACTACCTGTATTGTTTAACACTCCCACATGGTAAATACATAGGAACAACCTAATATGTAATTGCTTTTCTTCCAATAAAACGTTCATTTTATCATTTAAAAATATGTGATTTTAAAAAGTTTTTCAATTTTGCTAACAGTTTAAATGAAATAAAAAGTTAAATATATTGGACAATGCTGTTCTTTAAAAACTAAAATACGTTTTTACTAAAGTTACATAGTGAGATGGAATATAAATGTATTCATTTATCTTCCTTTCATGAAATATGCAGCACTTTCTATGGCAGGGTAATTGGAAGCAAGAAGTTTTTCAGAATTTAAACTGCAGTGCTAGATAATTCTAATGCTAATATAAAGGAGGCTTGTTTCCTTCATAGTGTAAAGTATAACACTTAAACGCTATGGGGGAATTTCCAAGTTTACACACATTTTCAAATTGTGCTAATTGTATGTCTCATCAAACTTGATGTTTAAACTTGGAAGATAAAATATGAATTGCAACATGAGCTCCATTTTGTCTTTCTCTGACCTGTCGTGGCAGTATCACAGTTAAAAGAGTTTGATAGGTTTGCTAGGTTAGCTTGAATTAAGGAGAAATGTTCTAACAGAACAATTAACCGGTATAATGGCTTGCCTTCAGAAGTTGTGAGTAGTTCATCACTGGAGGTTTTTAAGAAGAGACTGAAAAGTCCACTTATCTCAAATTGTATGTAGTCTCCTCTTGAGCAGAAGGTTAGACTAGAAGTCCTCCAAGGCCGCTTCCAGCTCTATTCTGATTAGATTAGGTTTTGGGTTTTTGTTTTAATATTGTATGGTTGAGCCACAGTATTTCATTTTGTACTGACTTTAATATACAACATTGTAGAGAGCCCTTTGGCTTTCAATAGGCAAAATGTTAAAGTCAATTTGAAATTAATTCAGCGAGGGTAATCTCAACTCATAAAAGTATAAATAGTGAGAAGATAAATACTATATTTTCATTTCTTCTTTTTCTTTAAGGAAAAAATAATGATTGAATTTAAAGAACATCAGAATTTCTATGTTTTTTTTTCTTTTTTGCTTATATAATTTGTTATTTATTCAAAAAAATGGGGAATATCTTTTTCTTTTAAAAACATTTTGAGCAATTTATTCACCTTGCTGCATTTTAGTTAAGAAAGTAAAAAATAAATATTTAATCTTTGTTGATGGTTCAGACATTTGACATAATAATTAAACTCTGCAGCAGTGATCATTTCATTATTTCAAAGAAGCTCCTTAAATTGAAACAAATCTGAACAGAAGTTGTTTTGATTATCTTGGCATTTTAAACTTACTCAGATCTGTACATTGATTCAAATAAAAACAAATTTTATTCATCACATACACAGTCATACATGGTACAAAATGCAGTGAAATATGTATGCGACTGCTCGCAACTGTAGGTAGTAGGGCAAGAGAATAGTATAGAAAAGGAGGGAGAATAAATTAGGGAGTGATGAAAGAGGTAGATTGTGAGAATACTGTTTAGTCCTGGGTTGTTATGGTTTGTGGTTTAGCGTCCATATTGCCTGTGGGAAGTAGCCTTTCTTTAGTTTCTCTGTGTTTGCTTTCAGGGAATGGAGGTGCTTTCCTGACCACATCATGGTGAACATGTTGTTGGGGTGGCTGGGGTCCTTCATTATTTTCCTGGCTGTAGTTTGGCATTGTCGGTTGTAGAGGGAGTGCAGTTCAGGGAGCTTGATGCAGATGATGCGCTCTTCTATATGCACCACCCTCTGTAGAGCTTGCCTCTCCTGCATGGTGCTGTTTCCAAACCACATAGTGATGTTGCCCGTCAGGATGCTTTCTATTGTGCAGGAGTAGAAGTTTCGGAGTGCTTTTGGGGGCAGTCTGAAATCTCTCAGTCATCTAAGATGGTATAGACGTTGCACTATTTGTTTTTCACCATCAAGCACACACGCCTCCTTTTGACTTGCCTGATTCTGGTGTTCTGTCCATGCGATGAACTAAGAAGAACTTGGCCAGCTGGATAGTGTGGTCTGGCACTGTTGGGTTTAGCCACATCTCGGTGAAACAGAGCAGGTTGCAGTCTCAAATGTCTCTCCAGAATTTTATTCTGCCCTGAGGTCGTCGAGTTTGTTCTCTATCAACTAGACATTGGCGAGCAGGATGCTTGGCAGAGTCATTTGGTATGTGCGAGCTCTCAGCCGATTCCTAATGCCGGCCCGTTTCCCCCGAAGCTGTTGGTTTGGTGGTCTGCCGAAGCTGTCACTTCGGTGGTGTTGTTTTAGGTCACTCAATGGTCCCCTGGTGGACCTCTGGTGGTTGCCCTCTGGTGATTCCAGGTGACCCCCTGGTTGTCTCCCGGTGGTCTCCCCAATGATCCCTTGGTGGTTGCCTTGGGTGGTCTCTGGTGGCCGCTGGTAGTCCCCTGGTGGTTACCTTGGTAGTCTCCATGGTAAGCTCCCTGCTGATCTCCTGGGGCCAGGGGCATCGTTCTGTTACTGCCTACAATGATCCTCCGCGATCCCAGGTTGTCTGCTTCCACTGCAGCCACCTTAGTGGTCTCCAGTGATCTTGGGTAGTGGTTGCCATCTTTGGTGGCTGCTTTGGAGGCCTCCAGGGCCTCAACAGCCTTTGGCGGTCTTTGGGCTACCCAGGTGGCTCCCAGCAGTTTTTGGGTTACTTTTGTGGCCTCTGCCAATCTCCCGGCCGCCTGGGTGGCCTCTGGTGGTCTTCAGGCCGCCCCAGCGATGTTTTGGCCGCCTGTTCTGCAGGCTGCCTGGCCAGTCCTTGGCAGTCTTCAGGCCACCCCGGCAGCCCCCAGTGATCCCTCAGCCATCTTCAGGCCACCCCGGCACCCCCCAGTGATCTCCTGGCTGTCTGGGCGGCCTCGGTGGCTTTCGGCGATCTTTGGGCCGCCCCAGCAGCTTCCAGCAATCTTCCGGCTGCCTGAGCCGTCTCAGCTTTCAGCGATCTTCAGGCCACCCAGCTGCCTGGGTGGCCTTGGCGGCTTTCAGCAATCTTCGGGCTGCCCCGACACCTTTGGCAATCTTCCGGCTGCCTGGGGAGCCTTTGTTGCTATAAAACTAGAGAGCTCATTAATACAAAATTCAAATCTTTTATGAAATGTAAATATGATTTTGGACACTGAATTATGACCAAGTCTGATGTGCAGTTGTACAAGAACTATATGAACAGGAAAATGTTCTGCATTTAAAACATGTGAATTTCAATTTATTTTGTTGTCTTCTGAAAAATGCTTCAGAAGCATAACACATTTATTAAACTTGTATTATTTTTCATTTTCTCATTTTCAATAAAATATTTTAAATAACACATATATCTTATTTTAAATATATATGTATTATCTTTTCCCAAATAACTCTCCATTGAATATTGATATTCATTATTTATTTAGGACATTATGTCTCCTTATAAGGTACATTTTTAAAAATAGTTGATTCTAATAAAAGCAAGTTTTGTAAGTAAGTCAACAACAGACATGAATAGATTTCAAACATTGAACAGAATTATTAAGTTGGGAGTTAACTCTCTTTTCCATGTATAAGAAGGTGAAAGACTGGTACCTTGGTCTATATATCAAACGAATGGCCCATTGGGATCCCCATATGAAAACAACTTACTTTATTGCGTCCAGAATCTGAAAATAACATTTAACACAACACAGTACTTAAGCAAAATGGTTCGGTTGAGATCTTCATATGATTGGGGTAGATTGTAGGGGTAACACCGAAATATAATTTAACATATTTTATCTATAGCTTAAATTATTGTATTTTATTTCAGTTTAATTTTAGACTGTATTTTATTGCAATTTCATTTTAAATTGTTTTTATCAAATTTTAGTAATAATTTGTTTCTGGAACTCTGCACTTTGATATGACCCAAGGGCTAATCAATCAATGAATGTAATGTCTTTTCCATGTTCTATAATCATCATAAATATCAGCATTCTTGCTAGTTCGCCAATACAATATCTTATAGCGCAAGCAATTTCTTTTGCTTGTTAAAAATAATTCTCTATTATGAGAATTATTTGTAACATATTTGAAGGCAAAACTGAAATAACCTGCCACTGTAAATATTTAATGGTTAACTCAAATACAGTAATGATAGCATGTACCCACTGTATTTTGGTAAAGGTCCTGTGATTTCAAAAAAGATCATACAAAGTGAAATATGTCACATATTTAAGAGTTATAGGAATCACTAAATTCAATTTAAAGATTCCAAGAACAAAACAAACACTTACTATGAAACTATTTTATGCAGACTGAATAATGGTTTGTTCAGTTCATTACATTCTAGTGTATTTAATAGGTTAAAAAATAACCAGAACACTGAAGACTATTATAATTTTCTTTGTTGAATAATTCTATGAAGCAGGCATAGTAGTTATAGTCACAATCTTTTTTAAGTTAGCTTAAAAACTTCAATAAAATCAGTGAAATCATACACCAGAACAATAAAGTCCTTTGGAAACCAACTCCTCAATCTAACCATAATATTTTAGAAACTTCCATGTTTGATCTTGATTCAGTTCTGTATTGCTTGGAAACAGGAAATCTGACAGGTTACTAGATTAAACCTTGCATATTTTTAATATCTTTATATTGAAATGTTGATGCCAAAATTCCTTATTCAAATTCAGTGCACTTATTTTCTGCATCAAATAAGGAGTGGAAACAGAAGATGAGAGCAAAACTGAAGTGATATTGCATTGGCTTAAATATGAGTGTAATGACAAATTATTGAGGAGAAAATTACAGGGTCCTTATATTGCTTTCTCTGTATAATAGAAATGTAGTCTTTGTTCATTCAGCAGTAGTATATATCCACACAGTTGTAAGGCAACAAATGGGTAATCTGGACATACTGATATAGATACAGTTCAAAAGTATTTATTTAGTGGCCCACCATTTGTTTTGTAAACTGAAAGTAATTTAAATCTTTAACTTGGTATCAACTCCCCCTCAAACAGTGCACCCATGGCTGTATGTGGCCTGCTAGCAATACTTTTGTTACTATGGTCTTCCTATGGGACTCTTAGTTTGCAAATGTTCACAGCTTCCACTTCCTCCCATAATTTCCTGAAATTTCTCCCCAAAGAGATCATAAGCCTCAATAGGCCAGATGAAGGATAATGTGGCTCTTCAGCTGATGAAAGCTCATTCCCTACTCTATACTAGTCCTATATCTAAGTTTATATGATTTACCACAAATTCTAACTCTGTTTAGTATACTTCTGACTAGTTCATGTCACTGAAACTAGTAAACGTTATGGTCCTTTAGAGAAATTTAGTGTCATATTTTTTCATTATGTTGGATCCAAAATAATTGTTATGCATATGTGATATGAAAATTGAGATGTTGTTATCAAGGGAAGAAGTATTGCTATGAGTAAGTGATTTTGATTTATCCATTGGTAATATAATAAGCTTTGCCTACATATTTTACTACTAAAGTTGGTAGAAGTCTTGTCAATTTAGAATTATTTTCAACATTTCCCAACTACACTATCCATAGCATTGACAGTTTACATTATGAAGAAGAATCTTCTTTTCTGTGATATAGATGCTGGCAAATACATGGTAGTCATATTACTATGATTAACTATTTCTAGGCTTGTGATAGCAAAAAATATGTATGTATATGCATTATGTGGACAGTCATGGATTTTGAGGATTTAACGTAATTTAAATCTCCAGCCCCATTCAGTATATAGATTATAGGACTATATGTGGTCTGCCAGCATTATGTTTGTTACTGCTTCTGCTTTGCTGAAAAATGTCTTCAGTTCAATTGAAAAATTACTCAAGTTATACTGTATTGCTTCATTGCTTATCTCAGTGCATTATCAACTCATCAGTTTTTATAGAATTGTGATTTTATATTATGAACATAATTTATACAGTAGAACATATATTTGCTATGTATACTTCAGCTTCGGTTGAATGAGATTGCTGAACTACTTTAGTGTGTAGCAAACATATGATATATTTTATATTTTGAATGTCTTAAGTAATATATTTTTCCCTGTCCTAGTTAAATTAATGTAGTTGTTTGCTTCCATGATCCTTCATTTTGTTGAATATGTGCCTTTTTCTAATCATTCATTGTAGCTTGAAACCATTTAGGCTGAATATTTTTTCCCTTTATTTAGCATCAAAATAGAACTGTCAGCCAAAAACCTAGAATGCACTTGGCCACAGCTGCTTCAGAATCACTCAACAACTGAGTGACATTTCACTAAGATTGAAAAGAATCTTTCACATGTATCAATTAGACCTGCCAAAACTTGGCTTTGAAAGGCGCTCCAGCATCCCTAATAGCTATATGGAATGAATAGGTTTTGACAGCTGTGGCTTGCCCCATCATTGCAGCAATGTGACAGGAAAAACTGTACCTTTGTCTGCCACACAGTTATGAAAGATATAGTAATTGACCACCCTGGATTCAAGTGTAAAATTGCTTACATAGTTTTTGCCCATGGTCCATTATTTTTATGTTGGAAGACTCAAGTGTTCAAATAAAAATCTTGGCTCACTAATGTAACATTACCTTTAAATCACAATAAGTCAACATGTATCTGGTAAAAATAGATGCTACCCTAGTGTAATCTTTCCCATGTTAAAGGATCACTGATCTGGAGCACCGTTCTGGAACTATTCCATATACAGGACCTTTATAGAAAGAATAGGCATCAATATTAATCTATTGCCAAGACTATTGGATGCTTTTCAGCATCATTATATCTTGATTGTATAAGGCCTGCTACCTTTTCTTCTCTAATAACCACTCTCGCTCTCACTTGGAGTTTTCAACAGCACTCTATCTGGCCAAAAAGTAACATACAAAACACAGAGCTCATTTTTGTAGAAAAATAGTGTATTTTGCATTATATCAAGATAATTATTAGAAATTGACATGCTTTGAAAATGATTTGAAAGAAATGTTTCACACAAAAATGCAGCCACAATACATTTCTATAATTAAAATAGCCTTTTAATCATTCCTTTTACATGGAATCTCCCCAAATAGAATTCCAAATGATTTTTAAGTTGCTTATCTTTTTTTTTTTCTGGCCTGTGAAAACTCTGAAAAGAATTAGGCTTCTTTAATTAATTGTAGAGGTGAAATTTGCACAGTTACATTTTGTTAAACTATACGATAAAAATATTGTTCACTGTGATTTATTTTACAGTAGCCCTAGGCTTAGTTCCTCACTGACCTATTTCAAGGAAATCCTGCTGAACTGGCAGCAGGGAAGTTTGATTAGCAATTAAAAATAAATATATAAAATCAGAGAAGTATAGGACTGTGCTGTTGCCTTTCTTCACTGGGAATTTACAGTTGCCATAAAGGGAGTTCTAGTTGTCTATCCCTCTCCCCCACATTAAATAAAGTGATGAGTAAAATGATTTCACTTTCACCTCCTTTGTATCACTAGTGCTTTTACTGCTTAAAAGGAGTGAGAAGAATATGATCTTGAAATACTAGGATACTGTACGATAAAATGCTAGTGTATAAATATCCAAAAGTTTGCTAAACAAAACTGCACTGAGAAAACAGACGTATTAAGTATGAATAAGCACATAGAAAATTTAAGTCCGTTCTTCATTCAGGCGGCAAAATTAGTATTCTATATATAGAGACGTAAGATGTGGTTTCCTGTTGTGCAACTGATCATTTTATATATATTTTCATATAATGATGAAAGTTAATTCTCCACTGACTGATAATTAACTTCTAATCTAAATCAGATAAAGTTTTAAGTAGATTCTTTTTAAAAGCTGTTGTGAGCTTTAGTCTTTTAAATTATTCTGAAGCCCTAAAGCTTTTCTATACTGATTTTAATCACATGCACTAACACCCACTGGTGTTGATAAGGGCAAAGCTGATTAATTGTATGCTACCTGAATAATAACACATTCTTCATATGCTGTCATATGCTGAAATATTTTGTTGAAATATTTCTAAACCAAATTCCAATAAAAGGTTGAAAATGTTTTACATTTTTAACTTTAATCATGCTTAAACTATGTATATTTGTTTTCCAGTTCACATTTTTCTTAGTCTAAAACAAGTGAGGACCAATTTAATACCTACGGTATAAGAAAAAAAATCCTTTTGTGCATTAGTCTATAATATCTGCCATGTGTTTCTGTTATATTGCAAGGTGAAAAAATCTTAAATATAGAATATAAGACAATGCTAAGTATCTGCCTGGGATTATTTTTTATTGTTGTTGAGAGACATAACATCTTTATACCATTGTTGTGATTACAAGATTCTTTGATTACCTGTGATTCACTTTGAAACATAGTTATATCACATGGTGTGAAATTGGAAAATCTGTTCTATATGTGTTCTAATGGATGTAATGGTCATTAAGTATATGAGTCTTCTGACGTTGTAATCAGATGTGATTCAGTCTGTTAAATATCCATGAAGTAACATCTGCTTCACAGAGTGACCTTCTGCTAAAGGATAGTTAGCATCTATTAGCAGATCATAGTGCAGATCTGCCTGATTTGAAAGGCACTAAACTAGGATAATCTCCTGCTGTTTAGCAGCAAAATTGCAATAATTTATTGCAGTAAAATAAAGCTTGTTTTTTTCTTTTAAAAGACTCTTCATTACATAATTATAGGGATATATTCAAAACATATTCTGTTGAAATTGCCTGTTTAATTTCAAAATTGGCTTTTAAAAAAAAAGTCTAAGATCATATTAGGGGATATGGCATGCTTTCCTGTATAGATATTGATAAGAGTCATTAAAAATCAAAATAAATTAAAGCCAAAACTAGTTGTACCATCTGCTGTATATTAGATATTTGCCTACTAAGGGTTTAAAGAAAGAATGTAATTGAAACCAACTAATAGAATATATGCTAATATTTTAGAAAATGGGCTCTTAGTTTATGCTTTAGCTATAGCAAAGATAAGGATGGTCTATAACAAACTTTAATTTTCTTTCTTCTCAGAGCAACCTCCAAATAACCAAGGCCAGTCGACCCTGCAACCTTTGCCACCTTCTCACAAGCAGCATTCAGCACAGAATCACCCATCTATCACCTCCCTTAACAGAAATTCACTGACAAATAGGAGGAACCAGAGTCCGGCCCCGCCGGCTGCTTTGCCCGCCGAGCTGCAAACCACACCCGAGTCGGTCCAGCTGCAGGACAGCTGGGTCCTTGGCAGTAATGTGCCACTGGAAAGCAGGTAATCCTTTAGGACCTTTAAGACTATAGTTACGCTCAGCATACTAGAAATCTGGAATTTGTGCTTCCCTTGTTCTGTTAGCACAGCTGGAATTTTAATTTACCATAGCCATATTCGATGCTACCACCTTGTCCCAAGATGACATTTGAATTTAATTCTTCCCATATACAGAGTTAACCCATAACACTAGCCAGCATGTAGTATATTCAGTTTGGGGTTAATTTACTATATGAATCAACACTTTGTGGAAGTTTTAGGGCCATGAAGGAATACAGACCTGATTTTGGGCATGATGAAGGAAGGAGCAAGCTATTAAGGGGAAGGGCGTTCAAAAATTATTATTCAATCCAGAGAAAGAGGAAAACATAAGAATAGGGCAGAGAGAAAATCTGAGTAATTTTCAAAATTCTGTTATTCTACCATACAACAATAAAGAGGGTTCCTGCAATCCCTGCTGTGCCTGTTTCTTGATCTTACCTATCTCAAAAGTTTAGCACAGGCCACGATCTCTAAGGCCACTGTATTGTCATTATCTTGATGCATTTAATTTTGACTTGTTTTTTTTTAACTGGTTTATATGCTGGTCTAATGATCAGACAACTCTTAATTTTCATCAATAATGTTTCATCTTTGGTAAGTAAGAATTAGATTAGAAAGAAAGATGATAGTGATGCTATTAGAGAAGTTTGCATGTATTTTATTTTATTTTATTTATTTATTTATCAAATCCTAACAATGCCAATCTCCCTCATAGAGTCACTTTTAGCAACATAAATATGTTCTGCTTTTTTAATTTTGCATATGGTTCTTATTTCTTTTTCTTTGATTTGTACTTGGTGGCATTCTTTTGGTCTGTTTTCCCTGATTGCCACTACAATAACAAAAAGATTGTAGCACATTAAAGTTTATTATCACATAAGTTTTATTACAATCCAATCAAGCAAATGTTATAAAACAACTGTTGAGCATGGGGAAGGGAAATAGAAGAAGAAAAACAGTAAAAAGGGAAGTGAGAGAATTATTTTACATAATGGTCCTAAACAAAGCATTACATCATTGCTCAAATATACATTTTGGGACACTACAATGGACGTTCAAGAACCAGCTTATACAGAAAATCCATTGATTGCTTTCCAAGAAGAAAGGTGAGGCACAAACCATATTAATAGAATAAGTGGATGCTCCCATTCTCATCCGGAACACATTAAACAATCAAATGTTTACAATTAAGCCATGCAAAACAAACATATCCATTTTGACAGTCCATTGAAGACCTGCTAAAGCAAACGTATGAAACGCAAGGCCCACGGACTATATCTAACCTGCGAGGTGGTTAGATCCAGCCTACAGGGCCACCGTGAAAATAGCAAAGAACTGGTCCATGGCGGCCTGGCCCAGGCTGACCAGGCACTGATCTACAATGTAGCAGCCAGCTTTAGATCCGTGGTGGTGCTCTGGAGCTAGCAGGGGAATGCCCCCACCCCACCCCCTTGTTCATGTCCAGGAAGTGGTGAGTGTACTAGCGTTCACAGTCGCGCACTCTCCACCATCTGGGCACACACCCAGGTGTCAGGGCAGTCTTTCACTGGTTCCAGGGCGGCCATGCAGGTTGGATCTAAAGCCTGAGCTCAGCAACCAATGCCGTCAATGGCCTAGGTGGGCTGCTAGCTTACATGTGCCAGCCTTACCATTTGAGGGCAGGAACAAAGCTTTCAACTGAACGAAGCTCTTGCACCCACATCCATCCCACCAGAGCTTGCCACGCCAGGGGAGGAATGAGACCCGTTGTCTCATGGAGCCCACTGCTGCTTTGAGTGGGAAGGAGGAGGAGAAGAAGAGTAGTGAGGGTTTGTGCCAGCCGCTCGCCCAGGCAGGGAGTATGTTGGACGGGGCTGGCTAACTAGGGATGGGGGATCATGGCTGCTCAGATGTCTCCTGCCACCACCACCACCAGCAACTTGGGTGCACTGCTGTATCTGAGCTGAAGAAAGCGAAGACACAGCGGTGGGATTGCCCTCAAAGATCACTCACTTTCCAAGTACCGTACCTCATTTGCATGCAAATGTCCCACTTGCATGAAGACAGACCCCATGGGACAACAGGGTCTCATTCCTCCCCTGGCGCAGCAAGCTCTGGCAGGCTGGACATGGATGTGAGAGCTTAGTTCAATTGAAGGCTTTGTTCATGCCCTCGAGCCCTCTTGCCCAGTGCTACACAGCTATGCTTGCAACTGGCTTGCAATACCTGAGTTGCACATCCCCCTCCTGCTTTCTCTTCCTCCTGCTACCTCTTCTTCCTCTCCCTCTCCCGGCACATCAACTGGACACGTGTTCCCTTCGCACACTTCTCCAAGTTTGCAAGATAAGCACGCAGCACCCCAACTTGCAACCAGAGGCTTTCCCAAAGTTTTGTTGGAGGTGGACCCTCCCAAGGTATGTGTGGGGGGATGTCTTTTTCTCGGAGTGCAAATAGGGTCAAGGAGAAGATACTTTTCACCTTAATCGCTGCGTCTCCAAGGGAATCTCTCTCGTTTGCATCTTTTCCAAAACCGCTGGACTCCGTTGCATTTCAACTGGAGCTTTTTGCTTTTGTTTTGATACTTGAGGATGCCTCATGTATTTTCGCAACATCCTGCCTGATTTTCGTGGTTTGGTTTGTGTGTGTGTGTGTGTGTGTGTGTGTTTGTGTGTGTGTGCGTGTGCTTAAAGGGCTTTCACTGTTGGTCCAAGCCTTTGCAAGCTGGGGGGACTATATGATTCAAGTTTGTTTGCAAAGAGGCCTTGTGCTATATCAAGATGGTTTGGTCTCTTGCTTTTTTAAATTGTTTTCTCAGCACTTCCTCCTGCTGTGTCTTCTTCCTCCTCCCCTTTTTCCTCACTTTCTTTCTCTCTTCATCCTGGCATCCCAACAAGGCTCACGCTCCTTTCTTCATGCAGCTCTCCAAGTTAGCAAGCCAAACATGCTCCAACCTGGCTTGGAATGAGGGAAGGAAGAAGCTACTTTTCCTCTCTTAAGCAAGCACTGTGTCTCCAAGGGAATTCTTTTCATTTGCACCTTTTCCAGGACTGCTGGGCTTCAATTTGTTTTGCTGGGAGGCTTGGAATTGTCTCTTCTCACCCATCTTCCTTCCCACTTTCTTAGAATCAGAACGTCACAAGTCTAATCTGGAAGGGAAATACTGTGCTGAACCTTTTCAAAGTGCAGGTGGTGATCATTCACCCTCTTTCTGCTTTGCTGGGTTTTCCGGGGTTTCTTCTGGAGCAGAAGCAAAGAGCCTCTTCCTGTGAAAGCTTTTCCATGTCTTTATTCTGATTTTCCCCTGGAGCAAAAGAAAGCCCTTTCTAGTGAAGCCCTGTGTGTTTATTCTTACTTTCCTCTGGACTGGAGCAAAATCATCTGGTGGCAGGCCTTAAGTAACAACCCTACACTTATTTTACTCCATGCATGGCCCACCCACTATTTAATTTATCACTTCTGTCTGTGATTCTTTATTAAACTGTACACTTGTCTCAGTCCAGACACACACACACACGCACACACGCACACACACACACACAGAGTCCATGGAAAAATGATCTTCTATGAAACTAGTCCCTGGTGCCGAAAAGATTGGAGGGTCCTTTCAGGAGAGCCCTTTTAAGAATTATGTATTAATAGAAAAGTAACTAACTTAGCTCTGTTCCTAAATGCTAAAGCTGTTGCACATAAAAAACAGAGGAGCTCTGATAGCACAGCCACCATTTTGATAGTTTTGCTGTAATTTAATTTAAGTACATAATTTCTATACCACCCCTTCTCCTGAAGGACTTGGGGCGGTGCACAGCAAAAAAGCCACTAAAAATACAAACAACAGTTAAGACAAATTTTAAAAACTAATTATAACCAATCAAT
>JANHFJ010001050.1:146098-157202 GCA_032468195.1 Cerberus rynchops | reverse complement strand
AAAAGAAAATGATAAAACAGAATTATATAATATCATAAAAACAAACCAGATGATTTCAGTCCTAGCTTTTTGATCAATTACAGTGAAACCTCTGGTCATGAGTACTTCTGACCATGACCAAATCGGATGTCGACCAAAAATTTTGCAAACTGTTTTCATCTGGCCACGAACAAATACTTGGGTGGTGATCAACAAAGCATGGTCAATTTCCCCTTCTGCACCATTTTTTTTTAATACAAACATTTGCAGTCAGGCTCGCTTCCAGTCACGACCAAATTGGATGTGTACCGAAGTCTGGAATGAATTACAGTCATGACTGGAGGTTCCTTTGTACAGCATAATAAACAGTAACAGTAATGGTAACAGTAACAGTAACAGTAAGTCAACTAATAATTAGTCAACTAATAAGAATAGTCAATGCAAAAGGAATACATCAGGAGGGTCCTCAAAATATTGAAATCAAAACTGAATGCTGGAAACATAATTAAAGTCATTAATACATGGGCAGTTCCAGGGATTAGCTACCCAGCTGGAATTATCAACTGGACTTTGGCTGAACTTGAAAATCTGGACTGGAAAACACATAAACTTTTGAATATGTACCACACTTTACATCCACAAGTTGTACCAAGCAGAATAGGTGGCAGAGGGCTATTGCAAGTCCATCAAATGGTAAAAGAAGAAAAGTGAAGTTTGAATGACTGTGAACCAAACTACAGAAAAATTGCTGCAGACTTTGAAAATGAAGAACATTATTAAAACAACAGAAACAAAGGCAGAATATAAGGAAAAACAGCTAGATGGCAGATTAAATAGATGGAAAACCAAAGCTTTGCATGGTGAGCACTTCAAAAACATTGAAGGAAAATGTGATAACAACTTAACATGGGCATGGCTTAAGATGGGAATTATCAAGAAAAAAATGAAAGGTTTAATACTCACTGGTCAAGAACAAACTAATGCCATGAAAGTGAAGATACAAAAAACCACAGACAATCCACACTGCCGACTTTGCAATGACAAAGTTGAAATTGTTTCACATTTAGTTGCAAAGCTAGACATGACCGAGTTGCTAAACTAATCCACTGGACATTATGTAAAAAATATTACTTACCTGTATCCGAGAAGTCATGGGAACACGAAGTCAAAAAAGTTGTTGAAAATTAGAAGATGAAGATTTTGTGGGACTTTCAAATACAGATGGATAATCATTTAGAACACAACACATCAGATATCACAGTCAACAAAAATGGAAGCATACAATTTATTGATATTGCTATACCAGGTAACGCCAAAGTCAAAGAAAAAGAACTAGAAAAAAAAATCACAAAATCTCACAACCTGGTGATCAAAATTACACAAATATGGATTAAATACTGTATGTGACAGTGATACTCATTGTCATTGGGTTACTTGGCACCATGTCCAAGAATTTTTACAAAGTAAATCAAAAAATTACAGCTTCCTGCAATAAAACCAGTGGAATTGCAAAAAAACTGTGCTACTTAGAACATCATACATTTTGAGAAGATACTTGGTTGATTCACCTAGTATGCTGGATCAGTGTCAGTCAATAATATTTGTGATACATTTTTAAATGTTCAGTTGACTGAGTTTCATGGTTTATGAATACAGTATTGTTAATATTAATATTATTAACAATAATAACAACAACAATATAAGGTACATAAAATTACATATATACATTTACTGACTTCTTAGAAAAGCACTCTAATTTTAATTCCTAAATAATATCCTCCCTCCTTTTCTTCAGCTTCAGATATTTTTATTTAAAACACATTTCATAAAGATTTTTACTATTTATTTATTTGTTTGTTTGTTTGTTTATTTATTTACACAACTTCTATACCGCCCCCTCGAAGGACTTGGGGTGGTGTACAGCCATCTAAAAAAGGACACAAGTAAATAACAGTTAAAACAAAATTAAAATTAATTAGATTAATGGCTAACCAATTAAAACCATATTATAAAATTACAAAAATTTAAAAATTTAAAACAGAATTAAAAAAAATTAAAACCAATTTAAACTAATTAAAATCCCCAGCCAGTAGTACTAGGCCAGACTGGCTGGTTGGAACAGAAAAGTTTTTAATGCACGCCAGAAGGTCCATAGATCCGTGATGGTCTGGATCTCCGGGGGCAATTTGTTCCAAAGGGAGGGTGCCCCCACAGAGAAGGCTCGAACCCTTGGGGCTGCCAGACGACACCATCCTGAGAATGGAACCCCAAGGAGGCCCGCCCTGTGGGAGTGCACAGGTCAGTGGGAGGCTGACGGTGGCAACAGGTGGTCCCATAAGTACCCACATCCCAAGCCATGGAGCGCTTTAAATGTGAGAACCAACACCTTGAATTGCACCCGGAAGGCCACAGGGAGCCAATGCAGCTCGCGGAGAAGAGGTGTAATATGGGAACTCCGAGGAGCCCCAAAAATCATCAGCATGGCCGCAATCTGCACCAACTGCAGCCTCCGGATGCTTTTCAAGGGGAGACCCATGTAGAGTGCATTGCCATAGACTAGGCTAGAGGTAACGAGGGCAGAAGTGACTGTGCGAAGAGCGCCCTGATCTAGAAAGGGCCTAGAACTTTCTAGAACTAACAACAAAATTATTGCAGTAATAAAATACCATGGAACAACATATCTGCTGACTGTGAGACAGCTAAATAAATCATCTAGAAAGAACTTAGCTTTGGAAATAAATATGTAAGAATAATAATATTTTTTTTAAAACTTGCATGCCACTTATCTTTCAATGATTCTAGGTAACTCACAAGCAAAGAAATTACAATACATCATAAAAAAGATCAAAGGCAAAAGAAGTCAGGCATCTTAAGTGAGGGGTCTTATTGTTGAGTGCAAAGAACTGGGTCTTCATAACTCTTCTAAACAACTGAATGGGAACTATCTACATTTTCAGGGGAATATGTAACTTTAACTACCAGAATGCTCAATAATGCCCTGGCCATATTGGCTGTGGAATTTTGGCAGCTAAATCATCACATATGGAAGAATCCATATGTGAGCTAAATTTCACATATGGAAGGCTTCCAGTTAGGGAAGCCTATCCTATAAAACAAATGTATATGGAGATTCTCAGTCATCCAGATCATGGTTGTCCCAAAGGTGCTTTTTCAAGCCACAACTGAAAATCTTTGTTTTTTTTTTTCCTTAAAGACATTTTGCTTGTCTTCCAAGAAGCTTCTGAACTGAGGAAGTTTCTTGGATAAGAAGTGAAATATCTTTAAGGAAAAACAAAGAAAGTTCAGTTGCCTCTTGTAAAAAAGCACCTTTGGGATATCCTATTAAGTTTTACATTTTTCCCAGACCTTACCCACTTTTAGGAATCCAGCCCATTCCAAGTCATTAAAAGACAGGTAGACTGGAAACAGAAAAAACACATATATACACAAAACCTTGTACATTACTGACTTCAAGAACAATGTCTGTGTGCATAAGTGTTTCCTTAGGGGTGCAATTGGCTTTTGGTAGAACTGTGGCAGCTGCTATTTGTCAAAATCATTGATCTGTGCCATCTCACATAGTTTGACCTTCAGCAGTAGGTTTGGAAATATCCTAGGAAAGGTTAGATTTAGCTGTAGACAAGGAAGCTTGTTCCTTTCACTGCAGCTCTAATCCTGGAGGCTTGCAGAGTTCAGTGCTGGCTGACAACAGGTGGATAGTTAGCAAAACTGTTCCCTGAAGCCTGTCACTCAACATGTGCCTGAACATTTCCCAAATGAGTTTTAGCTTCCAGACTGGAGGAAGAATATATGTATTGCTGAATGGAGTCTCAATTCCTCCAAATCACTCTTCCTATGTATCAGAAATGATGCACCACATCTGATATTTCTGCGTCTCTACCTCCTTAGCTGTCAAACCAACTTGTCCTATTTTCAATGAATGGACTAAAATAATTTCATTGCAGTCCTGGGTCTTTGATCTTCATGAGGGCTTATTCCTTGAGTACATAGGACTGCACCTTAGTGGAAGGAAGATGAGGAAAGAATAGCCATTTCATACAACTGGGCTAAACATAGAGTAGTGTGATCATATGAAAAACTGTGGTGGTTAGAATGCTGTATTGCAGGAAAACTCTGCCAACTGCCAGCAGTTCAATTCTGACCGGTTCAAGGTTGACTCAGCCTTCCATCCTTCCAAGGTCAGTAAAATGAGGACTCATATTATTGGGGACAATATGCTGACTTTGTAAACCACATAGAGAGGGCTATAAAGCACTATGAAGCGGTACATAATTCTAAGTGCTATTGCTATCATTTCTATTTAGAAAGCTGCATGATACTGGCATAGCCACTATGCTGTAAAAGTAAATGAGAGACAAGGGATAAAACCTGTTAAATCCTTGAAGAAAGAAAGGAAGTTTATATCTGGAAAAATATTAAAGAAGACCCCAAATTGAGGGTTTTTTTCCCTCCTCCTCTGAAGTAGAAAGTGCCACATTGCCTCTCTACAATCTTCATCTACTTGTCAGTGTCTACTGCCTGTCTTTTCTAGTCACTGGCAAATGTCTTCTTCCTTGGAATGATGAAAAGAATCAATTGCAAGGCTTCCTTTTTAGGCCAATTTAGAATGAAAAGGCATTAACTACTGGTTGATCTGCATTGCTACTTCTCTCAGGAGAAGTGTTTTTTTTGCAGGAGATGCTTTCAGCAGAATGGTATAGAGCAACAGTGACATCCAATGGCTGGCAAGTTCATCCATTCTTCCTCTCTCCTTTCTTCCTTCCAGATGTTGTTTTCAGTGGGAGAGGAGAAGAAATGTGTTCTTTCTGTTCAATAAGGCTGAGTTGGATATGAATTCTTCTGTGTACAAAACAGGCAGAATCAATCCCTGGAAACATATTTCAAGGTGTTAAGGTTTATCTTGAACCACAGGCTTAAGCAAAAACAAAAACAAAACAAAACAAAAAGACATTCTGGAAACTCATTCAAATACCTTTCTCACAAAGTAAGTCTCAGTGGGAACACAAAATGAGCAGGAATTATTTTCATAGTTCATTTACATGCCAATGTAAGATATGCAATTGTTCTCGCTGCAGAAGACACGACCTTAGAGAGGCTGCTGGATTTTCTTTCAAGTGGCCAAAAGAAATAGAGAAAATACAAATGCATCTTTCTCTGCCCTATCACTTTGCTAGCTAAAGGGAAAGGGGAGGTTATGACAAGTGTTAAAATGCAGCTATTATTTGCTTTCCAGGCAAGCAACATTTACATTCTGTAAATCAGAAGCAGCTCAGGCTTTTAAGAAGGAAGCAGGCTATACTATATAAATCCAAGCCACGGATGGCAAGAGGCCCAAAATCTAAATGCCTATTAATAGTAAAGATGAGTTACAAGCTTCTAATAGTTTGATGGCAGTGAGTTTCATTATGCAACAATAAAATCGAGTTTATGAGTTTTTTTAACTACTCACTTCTCCAACATGGGAAATTTAGTTATTTTAGTGCATGTGTTTGTGTGTGTGCATGTTTTCATGTAGTACAGAATCCCTACGCTGTTATGGATTTGCTCTGTTCCAATGCCAAAGTCTCTGCATTTGTTAAAATGTTAATTTATGCACAGTCATATTTCTTGCTGAGAGATGTTTCTTTTTGTCTCCTTCCCCTCCCCACTCTTTTTTTTTTTTTCTCCTTTGGCTAAACCTCGTGGGACATAAATGATAGAGTCACAGTCAGAGCAATTGAAATGCAGGAATAGGCTAACAGGAATAGCACAAACAATGAGAAGAAAGATAGTGATGATTCAGTAGTAGCTAAAGGAGGCAATATATGATGAGTGTGTCTGCGTATGGGGGAGGAGATTAAAGCAAGATCTATACTTGATGCCCTTTGGGTTCATAGATCCCACTACAATGGTAGTTTTTCAAATGACACAATGAATGCAGGCAGCATACTAGGTGCTTGTAATACAATTATAGCACTTTAATGGTGGGAAAAAGGCAGGGACTTAAGATGCTGAATTTCTTTTTATGATTTGTGTCTAGAGAACAAAGACCACAAGCCATACTATATCATCACCACTACAGAGAAAGCATGAGCTCAGCTTGTCACTATAGTTTGCTTGTTTAAATGGCTGGTAAATGACTAAACATCTGTACCACTTTGCAGAAAGACAGGTTGCTATGTCTGAATAATATTCTCCAATGGGTCCAGTTTTAGTTTGTGAGGCCATGTAGGGCTGAGTGAAAAATAGTCCTAGCTCTAAGTGCCACCACATCACAAGCAAAGTTTTCCGACTTTGCTCTCTCTTCGACTAAGAAATAGGAAAAAAAAAAAAAGGGGGGGGGGCCAGGAGAGATGTTGCAAAGGAGGTTTTTTAAATTGAAGCTATTTCCACCAAGATTTACAATGTCATTAAATTTATCACATATTACCCCAAAACAGAAAGAAACAGCAATCACTGTGGAAGTTGTTATGGAAGTGTCTTGGGGGAACAAATACACCTCCATCAAACAAGTAAGGCAATGTGTTGCATATCACCTGAGTGATCCAGACATTGCAACACCAGGTACAAGTGCTATATGCTTTACCCTTAAATATATATTCTCTATGACCAGGATGTTGTTCTTCAAAGACATGGGGCCATGGCATGAAATAAAGGTTCTGCAAAATTAGAATTCTTAAATCAGGCTAGTTCTAAGGCTGACAGGAAAAAAAGTCACCCCATGGTGCCAGAGGGGTTATTTTTTCAATCTTATTTGTAAAGCAGCACTTAGATTTCTGGACTAATCCGAACTAGACCAGTCCCTGATCAGCATCAGTGAGCAGGAGATGAATCAGCATATTTTAAATATATCATTCCCTAGAAATCCACCATCCCTCATACGGACTAATGATATAATCAAAGTTAGTTAGTTAGTTAGTTAGTTAGTTAGTTAGTTAGTTAGTTAATTTTATTAGTTAGCCCTTGGGCCATATCAAAGCACAGAGTTCCAGACACAAATTATTACTAAAATCTGATAAGAACAATTTAAAACAGAATTATATAAAATACAATTTAAAATGAAATTGGAATAAAATTCAGTTTAAAAAGAAATTGCAATACAATACAATAATTTAATATATAAATAAATAAAATATGATAAAATTATATTTTAGTATCACACCTACAATCTACCCCAATCAATCCCACATGTGCTGATGTCAACCGAATTTGCTTAAGTTCTGTGCTGTGTTAAAAAAAAATTTCAGAATCTGCCTACATATAAGATAACTTGTTTCGATATGAGGATCCCAATGGGTCATTTGTTTGGTATATAGACCAAGGTACCTGCCTCTCACCAAATAGGATATGATCCAGGTCTTCTACCTCTGCCACTCTGCAAATGCTGAGACATCCATTGTAGGGTATAGAATGGAATCTCCCATATCTGACCATTGTGTCAAGCTGTTTGAATCTCACTCACATAAATATCTCCCTAGGATGTTTTGGCAGCTGTAACTTCAAATAGCTATCTATTTGAAAAGTATGTTTGTATTTGCTCAGCCATTTCAAGTTACCCATTTTACTAAGGATAGATATATCATTTTGTGCTTCTATATCCTTAATTCTTTGGGCAGCTCTTCTAATTGTTCTATTACACAAGAGACAGGAAGGCCACAGCTTCTTACAAAATTTGTTAGTTATAATTTGTTATAATCAAATATTTTATTCACATTTTAGAAAAGAACATAATGCAAATTCCTCTGGCATAGAGGTAAACACGGCAGACATTTTCTAAAAGCAGATTGAAGGAGATACCAGCTCAACATGTTCACTTTAACTGATAGCTTTTGTCTCATATTTTGTCATACCAGGATATTCCTAGGCATACTGGAATTCCGAGCAAAATATTAAGGTGACCCCTACTCAAACCTACATTCTCTGATCCTAATTTTAGACATCGACTACATCCAAACAAAATTCTATAAAAAGTGGGTAAGGGAGCCAAATAATATTTGTCCCATCTGTAGTTCAAGCATGGTTTTCAATCAGCCACCAAGATAATCAGTGTCTAGTTCAATGTATTAAGATTGCCAATTTGCTTTTTATTTCTACATACTGTATAATCTAAGGTATTTTCCATGTGCTACTAACCAAAGATACAAACATATCTCTTTTTTTTCTGCCATGTTTTTCTGCCCCATTATGTGACTTTAAGTGCATCCTTGCCCATGAGTAAGTAGCCTTAAATTATTCTTAGCCAAACAACTGTCAAAGTCTTGTCTTCTTACTTGTTCAACCCTGCCCAAAAGCAGCCTCAAAGTGTGTCAAATCTGTTGATTTTGTGACCTGCTACCCTGGAGGGAATCTGATGATTGTAGTACCTGAAGGAGAAGCAATAAAAACAGGCTAGTTAGTGAGGGACATCATGTTGGGATATTTTTCTGTTGACTCCACAATGAATGGAGAGGATCAGTTCAGCGGTGGCAAAGGACTTATGCTAGATCGCTACCCTGAAGCTTTCTACAATTTTTTATCCAGACAAATGAGTTCCTGTTAGATTTCTTGCCCCCAAAGTATCTACACATTTTCTGATATAAGTGTTTTTTTCCTTTCAATGGAGGTAAAAGTTGTACAACATCACAATCTCTGTGGGCTGTATATGTGTTTCTAATTAGCAGTTCCAGTGGCTCGCTAGAGGGTATTTGGAAATATATACACTCTAATTGTCTCTGCTGGGTGTCTAGGGTGTTTCCATAGATGACTTAACCTCACTATTGGAGTTTTAAGCTTGGGGGCATGTCTCAATGTTCTTTTCCTTTCTAAATTTTCTATCTCAGATGCCACAGAAGGGTGACATGAGAGCAATATGCTTAAAAATAGAATAAACATTAAATGAGCCAATTGCCCAGAGATAGTATGAACCAATAAAGTTATATAGTTAACGTGAAAATACAATAAGAATGTGTTAGTGAATGGAAGCATTAAAAAAGATCTGTTCTGTCTCTTGATGAGTATCTTCTAGGTTTATCTAACCGTTGGAGCTTCTTAAAAGGAAGTTTTAATCTTTACAATAGTAACCACGGTTGAGTTTCAAGTTACTTAGTATTAGTTCTTCAGGAGGCAATGTTTATGGCTGCCTAGGATCTTAATCTAAGAAATGTGAAGATCAGATTTCTAGAGCAAGCTGATAAATATATATTTTACTAATACTCAAAGAGAGGGGGGGTTAATTTTCCAAGTTATTCCTGAAAATCCCTGAGCTATTTCAGTTTGACTTTTGATCTAGATATGTTTGTTGTATGCTGAGAACAAACAATCTATTGGTGGTATTCTGTATTACTGATCATGATATGCAAAACTGTCTATCTTGGTTGTGAAATAAGTTATTAAGGTTGAGTAATTGGTTTCTTCTGGCAGACCGAAGAGCTGCTGGGAGATTGCTGTTCAATTTTTCTGGCATTTATGCTGGGTGCATCATGTTTTCCTTATTGTTTAATATTTATATTGAATTTCTGAGCAGATTTGTCCAGTGAAAAGGCATCAATACACTGATCACATCCATTTCTATTTCTTTCTGTAATATCCATGCCAGGCAGCTGCTAGATCTAAAAGTTACTTATCAATTCTACCAAAAGAAAAAGGGATGTCCACTCTATGTAGGAAAAAAATGCCTTCAGGGTTGTTAGCTAAGAATTTGGGTGAACACTATGGGACTGCCTTGAAGGCTGAGGAGGACTGTGTTCGGAGTCAGAGCAGGGACTAGAGAGGCCTGTTGGCCACCAGGTGGCATGTGAGTCAGGGACCAATGAGGAAGAACAGAGGGAGGCTGTCCCTGATGTGCATATGCATAGGGCTGAGAGGAAGAGAAAGCAGCTTCAGAAACGGGTCAGAGAAGAAAATAGATACAAGTTAATGATTGGCCCCTCCTGAAGAGCTTATAGGTGGGACTATGGGAGGGGAATTTTGCAGGAAACAACAGTTTACTAAGCCAGTTGTGAAGAAAGATTTGGAGAATTTCGTGAGTTGCTATCAAACCCTGCTTTAATAGAGATAGCATTCTGGGCTCTCAGCCAGGGGATTGCTTATCTCCCCATTAGTTGTGGTATACAGCCAGGTATGCTTTCGTGTGTTTGAAGACCTGAAACAAAACAAATGAACCTCAACAGCATGAGGATATTTTTGATGATACTGACTTTATTAGTATTTAGTGGGCAGACTAAAATATTTTGCTCCTGTATGTAGCTTTTGGATAGAGGCGTTAAGGACCAAACTACATAATTAAAATAATTACTGTTTTCTCCACAAACTGGTCTGATATTATACATTTGGTTTGGGATTTAAAGTTTTAGGAAAGCCTTTGTCCTCCTTCTTAAAATGCATTCATACAGATAAAGAGTTTTCTGGATGGGTCAAAAACTTGTGTCACTGACCTCATATTTTGGATCCCAGAGACCAATATAATCCTAGCTATATGGAAGCTATATATTCTGCAAATATAAGAGATACTGCTTTGTTAGATGGCATAATAAATCTTAATGACATTTTTGTTCTTGCTTGTCGTATTTTAATTCTTAGTATCACCTAAATTCATGGATATTTTTCCCACTATATTTCTAATAGTAGTTGGCTTTCTGGGTAGTGTGATACAGTGCACATGCAACAGAAAACAAACTATTTTACCCATTATTTTGTTTCTTTTTTTGTGTTCTAGATAAATTAAATAGATGCTTCAATCAGAAGAAGGGCCTCCTCCATGTTGGCTCCCTCCCTTTGGAATATCATCCCTTCAGAAATTAGACTGGACCCCACTTTGACACTCTTCTGTAAGTCCCTGAAGATTTGGTTTTGCCAGCAAGCATGGGGAAACCAGAGTAGGATGGAGCTCATCAAATGGCTCATTTAACTGTGTGTGGTCTCTAGGGGAAGGGGTGAGGGATTGTTTAATATTTTTTGGTATATTGTATTTTTATTGCTTGTAAGCCACCTAGAGTAGCTGTGAGCAAGTAGGCAGATATATACAATTTCTAAATAAATAAATAAAAGCAGTTTCTACATTTGTGTTATTGTTTCTGCTTCTGCTGCTGTTCTTTTCAAAATCATTTTATGCTTTCAGTTCATAGCAACATCTCTACTTCAAACCATG
>JANHFJ010001046.1:139523-149657 GCA_032468195.1 Cerberus rynchops | reverse complement strand
CCTTGACGCACTGGGAGGTTTATCTGTGTCCTCAGGGACCCTCTAAAAGGGTGCAAATTGCCAGCTGTCTGCAAGGAACATAAATCCTTCCATTCCCCACTATCTTGTCAGAGCTGGAGAAGCTTCCTGGATAAGAAGTGAAACATCTTCAAAGAAAAAACAAGGAAGTTCAGTTGCTTCCTGAAAAAGCACCTTTGGGACAACCATGACCTGGATAACTGAGAATCTCTACAGACTTTCAACAAATGCAATATTTTTTTCATTAGTTCTCAGTTAAATCAATGAGAATTTCGCTTAGCCTTGATCATTTTCTCACACTAACTGTGAAAGAAGATGAAAAAAGAAAACAGTTTAATTATTTGGGCTATCTCCCCAGCCATTATTTGGTAGATTTGCCATATCTTTTGATTAAATAGAGCTTTGTGTGGCATCATATCAGTCTAACCTTCAGTCTGTCTGTCTATCTCTAATCATCTATCCATTATCTATCATCTATCCCTCTGCCTACCCACTTGTCTCTCATAGTATTTTCCTTTTCCTTGTCCTGATCAAACAATGTGGTAGAGTTATTTATTATCAGGTGTTATTTTAAATTGGATAGTTAGCTACCCTCTCGTCTATTTCTTGAGAAAATGAAGTAATAACCTAAATAAATATGACTCCACCATTACTTCTCCTTTTAACACAGAAATGAGCTAAACAAACTATATGTTGACAGATAAACTCTCTCAGAACTTGTAAATATGACACGCACAAGAGGAAAGGTAGATGCTATAACATCAGTGGTTTCAGTTTGTGTGAAGAGATGGGGGAAAAATCTTAAAAGCAGAAGATTAAACTAACTGGAAAAGATCTGAGTCTGGAATAGCTGAATGGGTTTCAAGCTCTTATTCTGAATGTCATACTCAGCAAACTGCCCTGGCACTTGCTGAATCTTTTATATAGCTCTGTTCACGAGCTATCTTTCAGAGTATGGCTATATCCCTGCCAATTTGTAAAGAACAATATGTAAAAATGAAAGGATAAAGGCTAGGAGTCCCCATAGAAACCTCTGCTGGCAATTTGGAGAGATTTCCAGCTTCAAGACAGGACAGTTTTAGGAAGAAAAGCAGTATGTGTGTATGTGCACATACTCACATGCCTATATGCAGGAACATGATAATTTAACTCTTCCTTACTGCACACACTTTCCCCATATAACATACACCATCTACTGATTTCATTTTGTGGGTTTCTACAATGTGTTTACCCTTGCAGACATAATTAACACCCTAAAACTGGAAGCATACTTGTTTAAAAATCAGTACTGGTTATTCAAAAGCCATCTGTGCTTCAGATATTAAAGTCTATAATCCTCCTAAAGCATCTACCCCCTCCCAACTGCTTATTTAACTGAGCTGTAAAATGCATAAAATATGCTAATAACGAAGCAGTATAAGCTTGGAAAAAAAATTTCTCATGCAATGTCTCACCACCTCCTCCGCCTTCATATGCACACACAAACATGCACACACAACAGAGCGTGTATATTTGTATTAGGATCGCAGTCCTGACAACATATAGATAACCTAATACTCTTCCCTGGAAAATTCCCCCCACCCTCCTTCATTAATGGGAAATAAATGACTTTGTTGTCAGGAATGAACAATTAATGGCATTGAAATGATTCATTCTTCTGAATGCTGGCTAGCGTAATTGGTTTTGCATACTGATGAAATGGAATGCACAACATTTGCAGCAGCACAGGATAAATGCTAGAAGCATGGTGGCAAGAGAGAACAATTGTTTACTAGGAAAAGTTGAGTGTTGGTACACAATTTCTAGCTTCATCATTTTAAACAGCATCGGCAGCTGGAGATGAAACAAGGTCATTCCACTCTGCCCTAGCGAAACCAAAATGTTTCATCCCTGCTCTCAAGGTTTCCATTCATTATCAACCAACAGAAGCCACTGGCTTGTGGAAAAATGCAGACTGATATGAAGTAGATGTTACTCAACCACATAAGAACTGCTGCATGGATTCTTGGGCGCAGAGAAGAGGTGAGCTCACCCTTGCTTGAGAGTTTTCTTTAAGAGCGGCCATTTTGATTTTACATTTTGAGTATTCGTGGATAGGAAGTGTGTTCATCTTTCTCCATTAGACTGTCATCGAGACCAAGTTTGGTTGGTTTCTCCTCCTGATCCCTACCTATCTACAAATGATTAAGGATACTATTTTTATTTATTTTTCATTCCTGAAGAAAACACTGACAGGTGATCCTCGACTTACCCCCATTTGTTTAGTAATCATTTGAAGTCACAAGGGCACTGAAAAAAATCCCCGGACTATTTTTCAGGCTTATGACAGTATCCCCATGATCAGGATGATCAAACTTTGGACCCTTGGCAACTGTTATACATTTATGATGGGTTGCAGTGTCCCGGGGTCATGTGATCACCTTTTCTGAAATTCTGACAAGGAAAGTCAATGGGGAAGCCAGATTCACTTAACAGCGGTGTTGCTAACTGAACTACTGCAGTCATTCACTTGACAATTATGGCAAGAAAGTTGATAAAATAGGCCACAATTCACTGAACAACCATAAGTTGAGGGCTACCTGTTCCCTGTCATTTCTCCTTACATAACATAGAAATTTCGCCAAGATGCCAGCTTGTGCTGCGGAGTTCTTGTTTCCATTCACGCTCCTGAAACAGTATAGATATAAGTAAGCAAGACTACAAAATGGAATTCAGGTGTTTAGTGCTGGAGGAAGGTGTGTGTGTGCGTGTGATGCCACTAATCTTTTCTTTTGGAGGGTGGGAGAAGAATGTACCCCATGAATAATCAGAACCCGGTTTTGAACTTGTCAGTCTCGCCCTCCTCCATGCTAACAGCCGCTTGGCTCATCCTGAAACCAGTGAAGGAGAGGCCAGAACTGCAGGAACTGCAAAGCATCAGCAGGCCTTTGCTTTTGGCTGCCAAGACAGATTGCACTCGGTCTGGATTTGTGCACGAGCAGCCACAGATCTAGTTTTTAGCACAGGATTTGTCTCCCCTTGGGTTTGTCTGGCAACCCCACTCCAGCTACAGGCAAAGGGTTCCCTGCTGCAATTTCACACCTGCTCCATATAGAGCCCAGACAAACTTGTCGATGCTGCCATTGTGCCTCCTCCATGGAATACTAGAAGCAGACAGCAGCTGCTAAATTGAAATGCTGAAATTGAAATACAGAGGAGCACTGCACTGCTCAGCTGGCGGTTCTGACAGGTGCTTTAAGCTCTTGCTGGTTTAATGCAAGGCTGAAATAGCATTAATTAGTAAAATCATAGAACTGGAAGATACCTTGGAGCTCTTCTAGTCCAGACCCCTGCCCAAGGCAGGTGTTCTTATACCATCCCAGACCCAGACAAATGGGTGTCCAATTTGCTGGCAGCCCCAGGAAAAAGTTTCTCTTTCAACGCAGGCTAACAAGTCTGTCCAGCTGGAAGATGAATAATTGTCTGCCACATCTATCCATCTCTGTCCCCTGCCTTTTATCCCTTGAACTAGGGTGGGGCCTCACTAGCAGCGGTGGCTCTTCCTTCCCCAGGATCGGCTCATGGTTTTTCACTGCTCTCCTCTTCTCTGCCTTCTGCGCGACTGTGCATCAGGCACTGGACACAGATGTTCCTCCTCTTCTTCATCAACCACCTCCAGACCTGGGGGCTTTGACTCCCCATCTGAGGGCTGACGGACAGACCATGCTCTGTCTCTGTCTTTCTCTCTCTGCCAGCTCCATTTTCTCTTCCCTCTCGGAGCTCTCAGGTTGCCTTTCTGCTGACCCTGAATCCCATGCCTCTCCTCCTCTGATTCAGCTGCTAGAGGGGCCGGCAGCTGACAGGCCACAACACCACAACTCTGTGGGGAAAGCTGTTCCATTGATTGTTCTCACCCTCAGGAAATTCCTCCTTATTTTCAGGTTGGATCTTTTAATACAGGGCTCCCCAATAATCCCCAGTCCATGGCCTGACAGTGGGCTGAAGCTCACTGGGAACCAGGCTGCATAAGCAGTAGGAGCACACACAAAATCATCCCTTCCTACCCCTACCCCCCATCACCGCTGCTAGTCTGTGGAGCTGGAAAAATGGGGGATCTGCTGCTTTAACAAGCTTCCACCCATTGCTTTTTGTCCCGTCTCTAGGTGCTATGGTGAGTAAATCTATCCCCTGTTCCCTCTGACAACCCTTCAATATTGGAAGATACAGTAGCTAATGTCACCCCTAAGTTTTCTTTGTTAGGCTAAACATGCCTGGTTCACTTAGCCTTGTTCCTTTAGCCATTCATCATATGTCTGACTCCCAGTCTCCTTATCATCTTTTTGGACTCTTCTAGGCAATCTTTCCAAGGCCTTGGCCTCTTTTTTTGTACCAGGGTTACCAGAAATGGATGCAGTATTCCGAGTGTGGTCTTACCATTGGTAAATCCAGTAAAACACCAAGATCCCTCTCTTTTGAGCCAAGTACTATCTATTCTGTACCTGTGCATTTTGTATTTCCTGACCAACAGCAGCCCATCCCTTCTGCTTGGCCTCTTCAAGGCAGAGCAAGGAGGAAACTGGAAGTTGATGTTGTTATTTCCTCAAGGGAAGAAACGGGATGGGATGGGGAATCTTAAGTCTTGGCGCTAACTCAGTTCCTTTTGTGACCATGTTCTGTTTTTTAATTTTATTCACCGAGAGTTATACCAGAATACCCGAATGGGACATAAGAGGAGAGACCAGAAAGGAGTTTAAATTTAATTAAAATGATTCTACAATCAGACCCATCCCATTCCTGCTGCAGCATAATGATTACCTCCCACCCTCCAAACCAGACACTGAAATGCAGAAAAGGTGGGCAATACAACTGGAGGAATCAGTCTATTGCTTTGCCTGTCATGCATTGCATACATGAGGACAGCATTATTCAGTAGTCAATCCAAACAGGGATAATAGAGGCAGGACACGGACAGGCAATGGTGTTGTATTTTACCATGCTATTTCATGCCAACTCAAGGATGGGTGGCTACCACTTTAATTCCTCAGGGTGGAATAATCTTATATTTTACAGTAGTTGACTTCAGTATGTCAAATGTGGATTTATATTAGGATATGTTGCTTTTGTAGTACCTGTATCACCGATAGATCATTATTTTGTATACCGTAGTCCCTGAACCTGTGGCATTTACAGTTGTTTAAAAAACCAGTACCAGGCAATCAAAGAGATAATACAGGTAATCCTGATTTAGTGACCTTCACAGTTACAAAACTATGAAAAAGTAAGTTTGCAAATAATCCTCATATTTCCACTTTCACAGAACTGTAAAATAAAGGAATACTGATGGTAAAATTGTGATGTTTCACTTAACAACCAAGTTGTCAGTCCCAATTGTGATCATTAAACAAGGATGATCTGCATTAGATTAGTTTAAGAATACATGATTCTGATAATTTTCTTACTGTGTCAGAAAACATTCACTGATAAAATTATACACAATGATTTGGGTATATCTAATGTATGCATTCCTTTCAAATGCATTCTTGAACACATTTTAATATATTATTGGAATTCCAGACTATAGAACAATAGTCTGAGAGGTACAAATTTCAACATGCAGAAATAGCCATTCTTCTAAAAATTCTGATGGATTGAATCTGTCAGTCGGCCTTAAACTAAATGGACAAATGGTCTCATGTAATAAAAAGCAGTTTTGATATTCTACATCTTGGGGACTCAAACCAATAGCTGACGCAGCCCCATTGATTTTGGGGGAGACAGAGTGGGGGGAGGGTCAAGATGAGTTAATATGTAGGGAAGCTCTTCAAACATCTTTTTGAGTTTGTATTTGTTTCAGAGCAGATGTCAGGGAGGGATTTTTTTGGCAGGACCCACTCAGTCAAACTGTCCAGGGCTGACAGTTGCTTGCTAAAAGGATGACTGAAATGTAAAGCATTTTCTGATCAGAGTATCACGTTTATCTGGAAGTTAATTACTGTGGCACCATTGGTTATTATGCAAAACCTGTGCAGCTGCATCTGAGCTAAGAGAAGTCAAAGCTCTTTATGATCTGCTGAGGAAGTATAAAGAGATTTGGGAAACTTTGCCTCTCTGGCTCCTAATCAAACAGCAGTGGGATTCCCACCAAAGGTCCTTCTGAAAGAAAATTAAATGTAGAAGATACATATATGTTTTCTCTCCTTTAGCTACCAAGGAATTCTTAATAGCCCTCTTTATAATGCCATCTCCTCTCTGAGCTTTAGGAAAAGTACCCCATCTGTTGGCGTTGGGAATGAAATCTGCCAAGCATGTTTGCCTAGGAGCTTAAGAAAAAGGGTAAGGAAGATGGATTGGCTTTCCATCTTGGACCAGACAAGATTTTGTTTCTCAGTTTTACTGAGATTGCATTAGAACTGGAAGTTCATCTGGAAATTGGGAAACCACCAGTGTTATGAATTTGATAGGAAATAAGAGAGACAACTCCAGTGGTCTCCCTTATTTCCTATTGAACTCATAACAAATGGCGACAAGGATGATCTGAAGTGCTTCCCACGAAACAGCTTGAATTGTCTGGGGGTGATGAGTGCTTTTGCTGTGTCAAAAACTTCTGCCCCACAGGAATTTAGAAAATGTGTCTTTTTTCAATTGGCAGGAACTTTGGTGAGGTTATTTGCTTGGAGATAACACTCAAACCGTTTGATATACGAGTCCCATGACTTGTCAGCTGGGTGGAATGAGGCAAAAGAGGGTATTGCACTAATTTGGCCGGTTGGTTTTGCTTAACCGAGCAGTCTGTTGGCCTGAGGTAATATTAATTCACTCACAGTGATTAGCTCTGTGGTCTCCGATATCCAATCCTTGTCGCCATTTGTTATGAGTTCGATAGGAAATAAGGGAGACCACTCCAATAATCGTTCTAATATTTATTTGCTATCAAACAGGCAAAACAAAGCTAACAGAGACATGCTGCAGCTGCTTTCTAACACCAACAGGCCTGGCACATGCTAAATTGTTCTCAGCTGACAGCTCCCTTTTACAGCTGGCTATCAGATGAGTCAGCCAATAGGAACACCATTTTCTTCCACCTGGTCTGCGGACCAGACAGAAAACTATCTACATTCATAACATCCAGCCCCTGTTGTGGTACCTTGCCCTGCTAACTTGCACTCTTAATTTAGATGAAGTACGGTGGTTTCTTCCTTGTGAACTCAGTGCCACCCAGATATATGGTGTTGGCTGGACCATGCAGGTGAAGGTGATGGAGATGGTGATCCAATCTATTTTGGAAGTGCTAGATTGGAGAAGGCTAAGGTGGAGTCTGGAAATATTTCAATAGTGCTGCTTTAACATTCAATGGTGGTTGTTCAATGGATCAGCAGCACCACACCTGACACTTTTCAGGAAAGACAGCTGGTGATATTAGAACCACTTCTACATCATCCTTAGCCTGGGCAAAACCCTTTGAAGGAAAACATTCTAATATTGTTATGCCAAGCACAGGCCTGCAAATGCAAGAGGAGGCTTTTGGCTAAAGCCCTGGCACTGGCAATGAATTCTTCAGTTCACATACTAAGTGCTGAAATAATAGCACATGGCCTCTTTGGTTGGAAGGCAAGCAGGCTGCCAAATGAGTAATAGTGACACATTAGGTTCAAAGGTGTTTAGCTGCTAGTTTCAGCAAGAGCAAAACTCATTCTATTATAGCTTGGAGGGAAGAGCATTGTTACACTCAATTTAACAGTTCAGGCATCACTGTCATCAAGATGCAGCATTAATGGCTGAAAAATCTATGTGAGCCCTGCCAGAGCATTGTGAATCTGGAAGGAGAGAGAGAGAGAGAGAGAGGGAGAGAGAGAGAGAGAGAGAGAGAGAGAAAAGAAGGTAGTGATAGCTGACAAATGTAAATGCTTTTTACATATTTGAAATACTCCTATATAACTGGGAGATATATTTATACATCATCTTTATCATGATTTCTTAGGCTTTTTTGCACTGTGCAATTTTACCCTGTTATAAAACTGTTCGCTTTCCAAGAACAGAGAAAATAGAACTGTCTTATACATTGCTGTTTCCAGCAGGAATATGCTTTAAAAATTGTTCCATAGGGTGATTATTATTATTGCATAATAACCAAATACTGAATCTCTTTTGCACATGCGTCCTTTAATTCCTCAAAACATGATCATGTGCAGGTGAACACCTTCAAACACTCTTTCTTGGAAAGATCAAGTGCTATTTTTAATTCAGTCAGCAGAGATCAGCTGTCTCCAGATAATGCAATAATCAAGAAATATATGGGTATATGTTAAGGCCTAAAACATCAAGTTAGGAGCGTTGGAGACATTTAGTTACCTAGAATTTGTTTATGCTAATTGTATTTACTTAACATTCTTATGAAACTGAGAAGTTCTCTGTTAATTTGGGATGAAGTGCCATCAGTACACTTATATACTTAAATGTCCTTCGTTGTCAGCTGGTGTCTCCCGAGGTGCAAGTAAAAGTCTTGAATGAATGCTTGGACTCAGTGGGGAAAACCAAACAGATGAAAATCCTATCCAATGGAACTCCAGTCTGTCTGCAAAAATTGAGGGATCTGGTGACATCAGTGCTACTACTTTGACGGTGGTATGTGAGGAAAGACAAAAAGAGAAATGACAGACAGAGAGGAGGAGGGAAAGAGAACAGTCTGACAGACAGACAGAGAGACAGACAGACAGACAGACAGGAGAAAGCTGTTAGGGAAGACCTGCAAAGCATGTCTTCTGGAATTCACTTTTAACCCTTAAAAATAGTTCTCCTCTCCATCCCAGGACGAACCCAGGAAGTGGGGTTGAAAAAGAGGAAGTGATAGCATTCTGAAACTTCTCAATTTTTCTCCTCCTCCCTCCTGAAATCTGGTCCTGCTTAGTTGTGTTTTGGAGGGTTATCCTACTGTGGATGAAAGTCAGATTGACAGTGCCAGGCTTTCCCCTCAAAACAAACAAAAAAACAAAAAACAAAAAAACACTTTCAATATTCCTTACTGGTTGCTTTACTTGCTGTCCATCTGCAGCTCCTGAAAGATTACCCAAGAGAACATGCAGAGCTTCATAATATTTTTCCTATATTTTGATTTAGTAGACTGCAGCCCATGAAGCTGCTTACTTTTACTAGGAAAATTTATCAACTAGATGGAATGGTCTTGTTCATATTCCTGCAGATCTTTCTGCCTTAACAGATGTATGACCAGATGAAAACCATCTGATCTGAGATGAACTGAGAGACTTTGGAGGTTTGCCTTATGGTCAAAGGGTCGTTTGAAACAACTAAGAGTCCACAATTATGTCTGTTGTATGCCAATTCTTCATCCCCTTAGAGTGAATGCATGAATCTTACTGACAAGCAGGTAGAGATGTAAAAGAAACCCACAATATATTCTATGAGTAAAAATATATAAAATCCATCAAAACAGACTCTATTGAAAAGAATCTGCATCTGTCTTTTTTCAGTTAGTCCCTGCCAAAAATTTTTTTAAAGATTTGCTTGGAGAGAAGAAAAAACCTTTACATTTTAAAAAGAAATTACATCAGACAGATATTTGGAAAAAAATTGCATACATTTTATACTAATTCTTCATATATTAGTGGATGTTCCAGGGAAAGGCTCTCCAAGAGGAAGCTGTAAATTATTATTTGTTTTCTTATTTATCTGTGCATATGTGTGGTCAAAGTGCCAGATTTAGGAAAGGATGAAAACCATGATCTTACAGATCTTCACCAGCTTGTCCTCTTTCTCTACTGCTACTTGCCCTTCTCCTATTTTATCCTCTGCCCTTTTTTCTTTTGTCTACCAATGTCCTCATTGTCCCCATCTTCTCCTCACTCATACCCCACCAGAAAGAATTTGAAAGAATGTATTTTACTCTTTCTTCTTGAAATGTTTAGCTGAGCATCATAACTACCTAACAAAAAATGTTTAATGAAGTGAGTGAAACAGCTGTTATGATAAATGCTGAAAACTCCCCTTTTTTGTGCTGCTACTGCTCCCCAGCATTTGGCCTTACTGCTTCTTGGGGTGGTGTTGGAGCAGTGGTGGAATTCAATTTTTTTTATTACCGGTTCTGTGGGTGTGACTTGGTGGGCATAGCTGGGGGGGGGTGTC
>JANHFJ010001042.1:0-15815 GCA_032468195.1 Cerberus rynchops | reverse complement strand
TTAATTTTGTTTTAATTGTTATTTACTTGTGTCCTTTTTTAGATGGCTGTACACTGCCCCGAGTCCTTCGGGAGAGGGGGTGGTATAGAAGTTGTGTAAAATAAATAAATAAATAAAAATAAATAAATATTTTTTAGTTCCATTCTTCAAAAGTCTTCTTCAGCATTTTCATTGTTAGAATTTTTTGAAAGTTCTAACAGGTTTGCTGTTTGTAAGGTTTATTAATTTTTCTTCTACCTAAAATTTTAGTTCTATCTAGGTTACAGTCTTTTAAATAATTTCTTCTTGAATGCTTGTAAGCACATACTTGTATCATCAGTGAGAATAATGAATCACCTTGTGCCCGGGTGACTTCTTTTTCAATTGCCTTATTTTTTTTCCAAGCATCAAGGTCCTCTTCAGTGAAGTTTTAACCATGTGCTTCCACCGAGAAATTGGATTTTTCCTCATCTAGTACTAAATTAATTTATTCAAGGTGTTTTCAACTATATTACCCAGCATAATTGAAAGGCATCAATTTTCAGTTTTTCTCATGGTCTAACTTTTGTACTTCTATGTCACAACTTGACAATATGTATCTTTATTTTTAGTGTGATGCCACTCTGCTGTGTCTATTTTGTCTATTTTGTAATAGTTATTCACATGTAGCAGATCTCCCTCCATAAACAAACAAACAAAAAACAAACAAACAAACAAATAAATAAATATCATTTTTATTTCAGAAAGTTCCAGGTCATTTTCCAACAAAAGTCTTTCATTACTCATCCTTCAAAATTAAGTTCCTTTGATATTGAAACAAAAAAGTTATACTTATTTGCCCTTTCATTGCACTCAAAATCAGCTGCCTTAAATGGTTACTGTAGGCTTTCCTGTGAAATGACCAGTTATGACACTTCACTTTACAAAGCAGGGTATGGTAAATATGCTTAGATGATGAGTCATTAATTTTTGCACAGTCATGAATTTTTGCACAGATCCGCTTTCATGAAAACACTTCTAGAAAAAGTTTATGTAACAATGCAATACATTAGAACAATTTCTTTCAGAAACAAAAAAGTGGAAATTTCTTACCCATCATTTGGAACAAGAAGATTAACAATGGAGGAAGAACTTCAGACACCCAGAAGAAGAGGTACAGAGGGAAAGAAAATACACGTACCTAGGAAGAGATTAATTATTTTTTGTTTAGCCTCTATTGGAACTAATTCTAACATAATTAGTAAGAGAAAAAAAGATGAAGGCCCTTTACGTTGGTGTTATAGAAAATATAATGTTTTGGTAATTGATTTTGAGCTGACTGATGGAGAAAAAAATTAGCATACAATTGCCATACTTAGACCTATCTTTGTTCCTCAAAAAAACAAACCAGAATCACAAAATTTCATTTTACTTGAGAAATGACTATTATTTAATTTTGTGTTTCTTAGAATCATAGAAATTTGAATTTTGTGATCTTTGTGTATACAGTCATTAAATGCTAAGATGTACACATTTTAAGAAACATCTGTATATTTGGGGAAGGGAAATATATATTTTTCTTTAGAAAGTTTCTAATTTGATGGCTACCTAGATGAGTTTTCAATCCAAGAGAGATAAAATTGTATAAAATCTACATAGTTTATAGATACTAAAGTTAGCTGTAACTCATGGTCAACTTTTGAACAAACCAAATAGTTTTATCTGAATAAACACTCTAATCTTTAGAACAGATTAAGTTTTTGATAGCCATGGCTATCTTTTCCCTATCTCTCCTTTTGATCAACTTTGTCTATTACTAATTCCCACCTTTTCCAATTGATTATTTCTTTAGATCGTCATATTGTTTCATTCATGAATAGGAAGCATATTCTATTATGGGCCACAATGGGCATTGCTTTTGTGCTATTCCTAGCCCTTTTCTCCCAGAGCCTCAGAAATGGTAAGTTTTATCAGAAAGAAGCAATTTTCCATGAGAAGATATTAACCACTTTGCAACCACTGGTGCATTCTGGGACTAGAAATAGCAACAACAAAAAAACAGGCTATTGATTTGAGAAACTTCTATTTAAACGTGGAAAGTATTTCTAGACAATTATTTGAAGACTTTTAAAAACTGCCACATATTATGTCAATAAACCTTTATTAGCATATATTATATCAATAAATATTTATGTGAAGGATCCTTGGTTGTGAGCTTGGTGATGATGTTACCTAGTTTGGGTAATGAAACAGCTGTAAGAAACAACCAAGCTCAGACAGCACCAAGGACCCTTCATTTCAATCCTGAGCTACATATATTCTTCTTTATTGAAGCAGTTATGTCTCAGGCTTTAGTAAGTATTCAAGATGTCTCAAAATATTACTTTTGTTGCAACCATTTAACACAATTATTCCTTCTGGAAATTGATACTGATTGTGGATAGGGAGTTATATTCACATAATAGTAATTGCATAATTAGTTCATGTTAAAATATGGTGTATGTTAAGATAAATGACTGAGCTACCCCTTATCTCTGCCTTCATACAAAATGCTTATGAGAGTAACTCATTATTATTGCTTAATTGGAGAACAAAGGAGACCAAGAACAACTTCTGGTATATTTGGTATCACATATCCCTATACTGTACATTTTACGTATTTCAATGCTATTTTAATTTTGGCCATCTTTAAAACAATTTGGTTACCTCTGTGTAATGAGAAATTAAATAATGGAATTAGAAGTTGTTTTGTTTTTAATGCCAACATTTCTTCTGTTGATACATTTTTAAAAAATGATGACTGATATTTGTTTGTAGTTTAGTTCCAATTAATTAGCCTTTATGTCTCGTATTATTATTTATTATATTATGTAATCAATCAAATATACAAAAGCTTGAGATTTGCTGCACTAGAAGGATTAAATATTTCATTTATTCATCCATCTATCCATAAATGAATGGATGATTAAGATTCAGACAAGAATGTTATCTCCTGGATCTAGAACAGAAATTCCTTGCTTTTGCAGCCAATAGCATGAAACTGACAAACATTTTTAATCCAGATTACCGTAAAGCTCAGTACAGACCCTAGAAGCTATGGCCAAAAAAGAAACTATCTCTGAGAGTGTGTAAACACACACAAGACTGCACAGCTTGGTACATAAAGATCATGGCTTTTGCATTCTGACTACTAATGGAAAAAAATACACAACTTGGCAGTCTGATGCTATGTGATTTGCAGTCCAATAGTTAGACAGTCCTATAGTTGCATCAAAATTACATATGAGTTTGTTTACTCAGCGTACCAAATCCTTACTGATCTGCATTACAAACTGAAGCCAAAACAGAGTTTCTTGCACAATCTTGTTCCAATTGTTTTATTTAAGTAAACTGTTTTCTTTATTTCCCAAAATTGTCTATGATGCTGAATGCACATTTCCAAAGACAGGTGTTTCAAAAACTCATCAGCTGTGATCTCTATTATGAAAGATATCTAAAGTAGAAGACTTAAAAAAAAATTGTCATTAAAAAACACTCAGGCATATTCTGTTTACTTTGTTATTTGTTCATTTGAAAGCTCCTTCTCAAAATCTTATTTCTGTAGAAATATACCTTCCTTCTAGAAGAAATTGTTGAGGAATGTGGAGTAATCAGTGATGGCTCATTCATTTCATTTTAAGGCCATTTTTATGGCTAAATTTGACTACCCCTTGCTAGAAGTGTGCAAAGTCGAGAAAAGGCTCAATATTCAAACTAATAGATTTTCCTTCTATCTAGACTCAGAAATCT
This sequence comes from Cerberus rynchops, assembly GCA_032468195.1. Lineage (NCBI taxonomy): Eukaryota > Metazoa > Chordata > Lepidosauria > Squamata > Homalopsidae > Cerberus > Cerberus rynchops. The sequence continues at coordinate 12,068 of JANHFJ010001042.1, read as the reverse complement.
CCAAAGATATCAACAAGCAGAATGGAAAATTATCATTATGTAATAGTAAGTCCTTCTCTTATACCTCTTGAACAAATTGTTTGACCCAATTCCCTTTTCGTTGTGAAGAATCCTGCAGTATTAGTCACTGTATTACATTTCAAAAATACATATATAAATAAAGTTAACAGCATGAATCTTGAGAAAAATACAAACAGGATCATTGAAAGGTTTTCAAGATGGAGACCTTTTATCTGTAGGGATTAGTGGTTTACAATTATATGGTGCTCCCTTTTTATTGATTCCCATATAATTTGGAATATAAAGTTAGGAGTGGATACTCCATGTATAATCTCAGTCAAGGGAGCAAGTCCTTCTCTGAATCATAATCTGGGTTGAACAGCATTTCTACCATTCTCTAATTCTATGAATCCAGTGTGCAGTTACATGAAAATGAAGGGGAACTAGACAAAAAAGCAAGTGCTTGTATACTGGAGTGACCCAGGCCATTCCCCACTTATGACCTGTAGCATTTTCTAGAGCCACCCAGACATTGTGGTGTCAATATTACAGTAACAAATCAGATTCCCAACTGCCCCAGTGTTAGTGAATAACTTCATATGCACCAGTGGAGATTTTGTTTAATACTGAATTACTAATTGGGAGGCTCCTCATTCAAGTCTTGCTTCATTCCTGAAAGGATGAAGGAAGGAATCATTAGACAGCCTTTCTAAGAAAGCCCTGCCTTACAGTCTCTAATGTGAAAACAAATAACAAAATGTAGAGTTGTTCAACACGACAAGTGACATTTGCCTGCGATGAGCATGAAAACACCACTGTGTGTACTATCATTTATTAGTAGACAAAGTCATGATCTTAGATTCAAAATTTTATTAAGTTTCAACAAAGGATAAAATACAAAAAAAAAGGGGGGGGGGGAATTAGGGAATATAAGGTTAAAGAAAAAGCAAAATCAGACCTGTAAAAGAAAGAAAGAGGGAAAAAGAAGAAAAAGAGCAGGGGAAAGGAAGAATAATTTCCTATTTTGTTTGGTACAGATACAGATTTAAATACATTAACTAAAAAATTGAAAATCCCAAAATTAAAGGTTCATTTCATTCCATTTCTAGCAAGAAGTCCAATAGCTTGTTTCCAAGTAGAAACGAAGTTAGACGAAGTATTTTCTTTAATTACAATGGTCACTTTCACCATCTCAGCCGATTCCATTAGCTTCACTATGCATTCTTCTTCGTAAGAATTTTAAAATCCTTTTATCTCTGTATATAAATGTCTTGCTGGGCAATTATTATCATTCTTAGACAGCTAAACAGTGGTATGAAGTTGTAATTTAAAATATCTCAAAGAAAACAAGTTAAGGAGAACAATATTAGGGTAATAGGGGACAAGTTGAAAAGAGAGAATGTCTTCAAATGTGTTTGTACGGTACTGTTATTTTCATAACAATCTGTTTTGAGATTCATCACAAATGATGGATCAGAATATTCCAGGAAGTGAGAATGGTCCTTCTCAGTCAAGGGCCTCAGATATTTTTTGGAGGAGGAATCTTAAAATTCTGAGGCATTATGAGAACTCCAGGAATCATGATCTCAATGTATCTAACAGATATCAGTTTGGGAATTGCTGCTGATCTTTAAAATTGTCATGAATTTGTTTTTGCACTACAAGCTTGATTTGGGATACTCCTGCCTTTTCTGAATCCAGCTGTATACCTGGTCACTCACATTCCATCTATTGTTGAAATGTGGATAGCAGATGAAAAAAATATATAATTGTTAGATATATATAAATATATATATATATATATATATAATCATTAGATGTTATGAGCAATCTTTTGTATTACAGTTTTTTGATTCTGGAATAAAACTCAGTCTTTTCCACTCACTTGGCCATTGCTGCATTTTCCATACTTGCTTTCAAACTGTAAGTTATGTGTTAAGATATTGTAATATTTTAAACAGGGCTTCTAGTATTTCATTGGCTTCTGCAGCTTTGTTTTAGCAGTATTTTCTAAATCTCATTTAATCTTATTTCCCAGAATGTTTGGCTTTATTTTTTTTTAATGCACTTTACAAAATAGTTCAGGACATGCAATTTTGTGCCAAAATGTACAAGCAACCCTTGAAGGTTAGACAGAGTGGCATGCTTAGCTACTTGAAAGGATGTTCTGAACTGTTATAATGAAATTCATTGCTGATTAGAGTGGCATCTTCTACTTCTTTCTTACTTCTTACTTGTTGTAATGACAAAACTGCATTTCAGACTCTGGAAAATTGGATGAACTCAAAACAGAAATTGCTAATGATATCAAACAAGTGTGTGGAGATATAAGCACTTTCAAAGGTAAGGGATATCATTGTTATGGGACTGGGGGTTGAGGTGAATGACTTCTTAGTTACACTCTAAATTATGCATCATATTTGCATGCTATTCTTGAGCATCTACTTAAGGGGATTTTCATGCTAACATTTCTACCAGATATATTCAGACTTTTAATAAAAATCTGTAAAATTGTCCTTGGGTATTAATATGTTATTACTCTATTATTGCTATTTTTTGTTCTTTTTGTTGTTTCTGATGGTTTAAATCTTATGCGTACCATTCAGAGTCACAACTTATAGGATGGGCAACTATCGAATGAATGAATGAATGAATGAATGAATGAATGAATGAATGAATGAATGAATGAGCAAATTCAACTCAACTCTTTCAACCCTATCATTGCAATATAAAAATGTCCAGGAGCAAAGAGAATCTTATGACATGGCATTCAATTCTTCCTTCCAAACTGAGATAGAGCCATTAACAAACACTCTTTAAATATAGCCATTCAGCCAACTAATTTATTAGGTACAAAACCATTTAGACTTCAAAAGTATAACTAACATCTTGAATTCAGACCAGAAGTATATGAACAGCCATTATTCTTTCAAGCACTTTGAACAGGATCATAAATATATATGACAAGAATTAACCTTTTATCTTAGTTTACTCATCAGTTTCATCACCCAGTATTTGTCTTTAGTGTTTTGTCAACTTTCTTTATTTTATGTGACATTATTTTATTGTTGTGTATTATTTTTATGTGATTCCAGGAAATTGCATAAAATTAGAATTGCATAAAAATAATAAAGCTTGTAACAGATACATTAAATAAGATCAATCGTTGTGTGTGTGTGTGTGTGTGTGTGTGTGTGTGTGTGTGTGTGTGTGTGCTTATGTATAGACTCTGAACTAATCAAAGCAGTATTATGGGATAGTGCTAGATGTGCTATATCAAGCCTTCAATATATACTATAATATAAAGAGTGTATTACCGTCATGACATGCTCCCTATATGCATCTGGCTAACCACTGTGAGAACAGAATATTGGACTATTGTCTCTGGATATTTGATCTGTTCCAACAAAGTGCTCTTTTTAACAAAGGTGTAAATAACAGGAAAACATAGGATTATGTGGAGGAAGGATTTTCTAGGGTAACACTGTCACATTTATTTGCTAAGTCTGGGGGGCGGGTGTCTTCTCTGTTTCCTCAGCTGATTTGGGAAAGAGCTGTAGTTTGAGTCCTTCTGTGTTAGAAACACTGACAGAGCTCAAAAGAGAAAATGCTAGAATTGCTGAAGATGTGCTGCAGATCCTGGATACAGTACGAAACTTCACGGGTGAGTGATTTATAGCCACAGAATGGGTTTGTGGGCTGCTGTCAGCTCTTTAAGGAAAACCAAGACAGAAAACAGGTTCTACAAGAATAACTGGAACTCTGCTTTATTGATAGACTCTATAGCAAGAGAATATTTGAAATGCAAGCTGTCCAGAGTCATTGACTGAGAAGGACAGCTATAGAATTTTGAATAAATGAATGAATGAACAAATGAATGAGTGAGTGAGTGAGTTAGTGAGTAAATGAACATCTTGAAAGCTTGGGTTTTTTTCTCCCCTCCCTCTTAAACTGCAGGAGTTAAGTTTGAGATATTTTTAGTGTTTTGTTCATTTCCTGGACTTAAAAATGTTGCTGCTAATGTCACAGCAGTTTCTGCAAGGTAATCTCTGTGGCTCTCTGCAACTGCAACTGCGATTGTATTGCATTTCTATCTCACTCTTCTTTTCACCCAGTTTGAAAAAAAAAATGTTCTAGTACTAGTGCTGTTCCTTATCATATTTATTTAATTTTACCATTTCACATTTTATTAGTATAGGATAGGGATATAGTGATGGCTGATTTTGTTTAAAAGAAGTTAATCAGATTAATGGAAGGAAGATTTTGTAGTCTTGAAATGTAAGTGGAAATCCCAGGCTATGTTTTCTAGTGACTCTCCCAGAGCTGATGGTGAGAATTGCATTGAGTGCAAAGCTCATCTAAGGAAGCCTTTGTCCCACGCCAGGTCTCACCTCATTTTCCCAGCTACTGCCTCTTTTTCCATGGCCTCTTCTTCAGCAGGATTTTGGCTTTCCCCACTGGATGTTTGGCTACTGTTTATTCCTTATGACACCTGTGGCCACAGACCTTCAAAGCACATGTCCTTCTTTCTCTCTCCTCCATATCACACAGATGAAAATACCACTGTTTCTCAGTCTAAACATTTGACTGACTGTGTGACAAAGCAGGATAATAATAATCTGATCAGACTTGTCTAGGAAAAACTAAAGGTTGTCAAAACTCATACCTACTTTACTTGGGCAAGCCCACAATAGCTTTGACCAGGCAAAGCAGGGGCAAAAATTTGAGTAACTTGTGAATGGTGGTTAAAGTCAAAACCATCCCAATTACAGTAGCAGATACTTTGTGCTAACAGATGACTTCAACCTTATATGTAGCAATACAACCTCCACATTCTTTCAATCATCTGCAGATACAATAATGAAACTCAGTGTTTTTATCCTTTATTTTTACATTTCTACACTTTCAAAATTGAGAAGTTTTTGATGGAGAAAAGAGAAAAGTTAGAGATCTTTCCTAATAGTGCTGAGGAACATTAAGGGCAAGCCAAGAAGGAATGGCATATCTTTTAGTAAATTGCTCAATCCTAACTCCAGTGCACTCTTATGAGTTCTTTTATGAATTCATGTATTAAGTTCTTCTTCCATTTTAGATAATAAAGATAATATAACATTGCCTTACTGCAAATCTACAGAAAAGTATAGGAGTTGCTATGTATGGATTACTTTGTATTACAAGTAGTCCTTGATTTACAACAATTCATTCAGTGACAACTCGAAATTATAATGGTACTGAAAAAAGTGACTTATGACTATTTTTCACACATATGACCGTTGCAGCACCCTCACGGTCTTGTGATCAAAATTCAGATGCTTGGCAACTGACTCATATTTATGACAGTTGCAGCATCTCAATAATCTGATTATTTTTTGCACCTTTCTGACAAGCAAAGTCAATGGAGAAACCAGTTTCACTTAACAACCAGGGTACTAATTTAACAACTGCAGTGATTCATTTAACAACTGTGGCAAGAAAGGCTGTAAAATGAGGCAAAATTCACTTAACAACTGCCTTGCTTAGCAACTGAAATTTTAGGCTCAATTTTGGTTGTAAATCAAGGACTACCTGTATAGACACAGATCTAGTAATACACATTGTAGCCATGAAATAATATCTTAGCATCTTCTGTAAGTTTTATACATATCATTCCAACAGAGGACAAAAGGAAATTAATTAAATACTCAAGCATCATAAAGAAACTTTCAAACCTGTCCTAGAGAAGCCCCTTATAAAAACTATTTCACATGTTCCAATTTTTGAAGTTTGATGTTCATCTTTGCAGTAACAAAATATTAAGATATGGATGAACCCAAAGAATTCCTTTCTGAGACACGGTGAATAAAATTCCACTGAAGAAACTTTAACGCAGTGCCTTCCCATCTTGCAAGATAAAAGCTCTTCTCCTCCCCATCCTCTACTTCCAGGTTGACCAAGATCAATTGGAGCTATAATCTAACATATTGAAAGGGCTATGAAGTCCTACAAAAAGCTCGTTTTCTTTAATTCTGCTACCCTCACTTTTTTTTTTTTAACTATTTCAGAGATACTCTGTACAACCTGTCCAGCTCACTGGCTGCACTTTCAAAAGAGCTGCTACTTTTTTTCTTTCGAAAGCAAGCCCTGGCAGGTAGCGCAGCAGTCTTGTGAAAATGAAGATGCTCACCTGGTTATTGTGAACCATGGGTTAGAACAGGTACATATTGATTCTGCTTTTATCAAGACAAAGGGAAATATGGGAGGGGGATGTTTCTGAGTTCCCAAAGGCAATATTTGGGAAATATAATTTCATATGTACAGAACTCTGGCTGTAAACCTAATCAGGTTTTTTTATTTAAATACCGAAAGTAGCTTTCATTTTAAATTCAATTCACCTTATGTAATGTTTTGATGATTGCTTTATTAAACCTTTTTTAATGCAGCTTTTCAGTTCTCATAAGCAACCCTGTAAAAGGGGAGTGAGAAATTTTTATTTTTTGCCTGGGGGAATCCACTGTGATTTTTCTACCAAACCCGAGGAGCACAAAGGATATGATTAATGATGTTATGCTATTACCAGAGTGGGTGGAACTGAAATTTTTGGCTTTTATTATGTGCTTTGGGGAATGGGAAAAATATTAATGGGTAAAATTGGTGCTTTAAGTCTTGCAAAGCTTAAAACACACTTTTTCTACCTTAATTTTCCCTCCTTCTCCAAAATGCAAAAATAGCCCAGTGAACCTCTAGCTACCGGGGTATTCAGGTATTTTGGAGCTGTAAGTGGTATGCTGGGGGAATCCTGTGGCCTACAGTCATAAGTTCCCCGTCCTGGACCTCAAAGGGAAAACCAAATGAAATCTATAAATTAGCAAAATTAATAAAACAGGGGTGTCAAACTCGAGTCATCATGGTGTCACCACATGACGTATTGCGACTTTTCCCTCCTTCGCTAAACTGGGTGTGGGCATGGCCAGCGCATGATGCATCTGGCCCACAGGCCATGAGTTTGACAACCCTGTGTTAAAACCTTAAGATCAGAAGGAGCTGAGTTAAAACCTTGAATTGCATATTTAAAAAACATGTGGAATAGACATGTTTTTATTACCTATCTAAATGGTCTCACTGGTAGACCAGAGCATAGGCAATGGAATTCCTAACTAGGTGCTGCTATAGGTGTTACAAATTTTACAGGTGCTAAATGTAATGACTTGTTGCTCAAGTTTATTCTCTATATGCCCTGATTATGTATCGTAAATCAAAAATTTTAGTACACGATGAACATATTACTACTTTTTATGAACAAAGACATAACTTTTTTTATCTTCCCTTTCTGGTAGAACTTTTTGGTAAAAAATATGAACAATGACCAGGTGTTTTGGATAGGCTTGACTGATGCTGACAAGGAAAAACAGTGGATGTGGGTGGATAATACAACTTTATCTTTGTCGTAAGTAAATTTAATTCTAATCCACTTAGTGGTAAACTCAATTAAAGGTTTGCATAGATAATATGAAGAGAATGTTTCTTGGAAACTGAGATTTGTAGATTCCAGAACGGAAGTATCTCCCTAATATGCAGCAAGCCATAAAAGATCATGAAAAAATAGTGCAACTGTCCATTGGTGCTTTCGGCAGCAATAAATGATATGGTTCCTTATATCTTACACTATTAAGAATGTCTGAACAGAAGGACCAAAATCAAATGAATGAGAAGAGACATTTACCCATTAGTCATACATGATCACTGTAACGTCAGAACTGTAAAAATAGTTTCTTCGTCCTCCAACTGACACTGAAAATATAGAGCATTTCTGTATTAACAATTTATAGCATCAGCCAGTCACCACTGTGACAATACAAAGCCTGTTTTCATTAGTGATATACTGTCAGGTGATGACCGGATGATACATAAATAAGCATGGTGGACGTGCTTATATTTCATGACAGTGATTTTGAACAGGGCAGTGTGATTTTGAGATAAAAAATTAGAATGCCTTTTTCTTCCAGAAAATCTTTACAAAATGGAAATTAATATCACCTTTAAATGATTACATGTGTTGTAAATTTGTATTTCCTTGAATAGTTCAACCTATTTTGAAGGCCTGTTTGAATTCCACACACATTATATTTGTTTTGTTCTGCCTATTGTGTTTCCAGCAGTTGTATAACTTAGTGGTTAAACCTACTGAACTGGAAATTGGGAAACTGTGAATTCTAGTCTTGCTTTAGACATTCAGCCAACTGTATTACTTTGCGAATGAAGGCAAATATATGTATGTGTCTCAGGATAATGTTGCAGGATGCAATATGAGTTGGTCACTGGACAGAGATTTAGTCTTCCAGGCTTTCAGATTCGTGTTGGAGCCCATCCTCAGGGAACTTCTCTCTCTGTGTGTGTGCACTGGGCTGTTCTGTTCATAGTATTTATGTGGTGCTGGTTTTAGTTGTTAACTGAAGTGTTGATGGTCAGCTATTAAGTCTTTGATTGTTGTTTCCTTTTGCTGCTGTGCCCTTGGCTCTTAAGTACTTTGTAAGCTAGTGGGAAATCAGCACTCCTATTGATTGACAAGGGGCCTGTTTCCCAGGCTTCAAACATTTCCCTGGCTATTTTTGTACCTGCTGGGCCAACAATTTTAGCAGCTGCAAAATTGTTGTTTGTTGCGATGTGAGGTTGGGTCCTCTCATCTAACCGCTCACTCATGTTTTTGCAATCTGTGGTTAGCTTCCTCCAATCTGTCCTACATAGTCACAGGAGCAATCCATGTAGGAAATCGGGTAAATTAAAAGTTTCTCCCACCTCCAAGCAATCTTTGTAATGCATGATTTGTCCTTGTAGGTAGTCTCTGGATGGTATGCGATGCCCACTTGCTGATTTCAGAACTGTGTTCTGCTGCTTCTAAAATGTTTTTGATGTATGACAGGATATGCCATATAGTTGGTCTTGTACCTTCTATTTTTCCTTATCTCCCCTGCATGTTACCCAGGCATCCTATAATAAATACTTGTGGGTATCCATTCTGTCTGGATTGTTCACATAAGTACCTGGTCTCCAGTTGTTTTGCTTGCTGGGTACTACAGTGGGTTCTCACTCTGCCATATAGAGTTACTTTGAGTCAGTGACTCTCTCTCAGCTCCCGGAGGAGGGCAAACTATAGTACTTCCGAGAATCTTGCCAAGAAAAATACTGGTACATGGATTTGTCCAGGCAATCACCAGAAGTCAAAATAGACTTGAAGGCACCCCCTCTCCCCCAAAACCCGTCTCCTATTCCACCATGCTTTCATAAACATTTTAGTATATAGTAGGTCTTTTCTGAGCCTTCTAAACCCTCTGAAGGCCAAATGGGGAGGGAAAAATTAAAAAGAGACTGCGCTGCATACATAGACCAACACAAATATTGGTTTTTGAGCTATGCTGTTAGGTATATCCTATTAAACATAGATAATTTTTATTCAAGATTTAAGGACTAATGTTTACAAAAAGGGGAAGAGATTAAGTATTACACAAGGGATTGACATGAAACTAATTTGTAAGCATATTTTTCACTTCGTGGAGAAAAACGTATTCAACAATAAATTCTTGAGAAAAAAATTGTCCTGATGTCAGCATGGTTTTTTTCAGATAATGATGTCAAGAAATTTTTATTTTTGCAGAAGCATGTTTTGCTTTTTAACTTCTTTTCATTTCCTCCTCAAAGTTCTTGGAGCCTAAGTTAGATATACTGTATAAATGAATAAATGTGTGTCTGGAAATAAAAGCAGTTCCTCTTTGTTTTCTTCCCTCTTTGTCTTTTTGAGAACTCTCTCTAAAGTTTGACCCCTTGTCATGTGGATTTATAAAAATAGGAAGAGTTTTCAGGGAAAGGAATACATTTCTCCCTCACTGATATTGTTAGGAACTGAAGATTCCTAGTGAAATTGGTGGACAGAAATACATGACAAAGTCCTGTTTGCATTCAAATGAATGGACGAAGAAGTGTCTCTCATTTTTCAACCTGGTTAAAATTGAGGTTCTAAGGGGGAATGAAAAGCTGAGATCTCTATATATTGTAGTTGCAGCCCATCTGGAGACTCTTGGGTTGACTGCCCTACATGTCATGGTTGGTATGGAGCAATCAGGACTCTGCACACAATTCCAAATGTAGTTTACACAACGACACATGATACTTGCTGGTTGGTTTCTAACCAATAACCTTTTTGCTCCCACCATTAGCTTTTGGGGGAAAGGTGAACCCAATAATGCTGGATCGGATGAGGACTGTGCTACCCTGCGCTTCTCTGGGAAATGGAATGATGTCGCCTGCTCTGGAACCGAACAGTGGATCTGTGAAAAGAAATGCTAGCCGTGCTCCTGTCCTTAGCACGCTTGAAAGAACCACTGCTATTATATTAGCCTGGAAGTCTCCAGAATCATGTTCACATGACCCTTTTTAAAAAGGCTTAAAGCTGAGGACTTTGCAGTAGCAAAGGCCTTCATCCTCATCTTCATCCTCCCCTAGCTTTTGTGTGCTCTCATTTGGAATATTGACTGCATCTTTTGCATTTGTCTTGGGGTTCACAAACACACTGAGTCATAGAGAAACAACTGCATGCAAACAAGTCTTCCTTCCTTCAAAGCAAAGGAGCAACTGCTTACTTGCTTGTACTTCATTTAAACAGCATCTGTGATCATACTTGCTCTTGTGTCCCAAAGGAATTGAACGTGCTGCTTGTACATGACTGCTCTGAGGATATTTGCTACTTAACATGAAAAGTTGGAATATGTTTTTATGCTGTTATGATTTTGTGTATCTGGGGGCGGGGCGCTAAGACTTCCTTTTCCCACATGTATGTGAGCAGTGTTGCTGGGTACTACAGTGTTGTAGTACCTGTTGAAGTAACAGATGGAGAAAAATATGCTGTTGGAGGAAAACCACAGAAAACTCTTACTCCTAAAGATTGCATGTCTCTTCTCTCTGCTTCCCACCTCAGCCTCTGCAGCAGTTAAGTAGCAGCTTCATTCAGGAAAAACTATTTTTAATCAGTATTTATCCACAACAGATGCAAATCAAATACCTTGGCATTAGCTGCTGAAACTGCTTGTTTTCAATTATGCTCAAACAAGTTTCACAGGCAGTTCTCTTCTTTGAATTATTTTTTGTTTTACTCAGAAAATATGTACAAGGGTATAAACCAATAAATCAATTAAAGCAGAGAATGCATGTTGGTGAAAAATCATTGATTAATGAATGACTTTATCTCAAGAAGGAACCAATAAACATTTGATCAAATACACTGTTTGGAAATCATATTTAATTTTTTATTAAAATATACATGTTACGTTAACTATATTAGCCAATGTAAATCCAGTTTATGATAGATGAAACTTGTGGCTTAATAGAAGTCTCATAGAAATAACAGTTCAACCGGACAGCTCATTCATTCATTCATTCATTCATTCATTCATTCATTCATTCATTCATTCATTCATTTATTTTCTATAGCCATCCATTTCAGCCAAGTGACTCTGATCATCTTATAATTCTAAATTATAAAACAATTAAAAAAATCTTAAAACAATCAAAACATCCACAAAATACTGTAAATAAGTACAAACTACAGTTGTGATTATTAATCCTCTAATAGTACAGTCAAGTTACCCTTAATGCATTCCGAATCCCAGGCCCTGGTACATAGTCAAGTTTTTAAAGCCTTTTGAAAGGCCAGCAGGATTGGGGCCATTCTAATCTCTGAGGAGAGATTATTCCATAAGGCAATATCCTACCAGTTGACACTTTTTGGCTGATGGGATTGGCATCATTCCCAATCTGTTGGAATGAGTTGGATGGGTAGAAACTCTTGGAAAAAGATGCTTCCTCACGCAACCCGGTCCCAAGCTATGTAGATCTTTAGTGACAACCAGCACCTTGAGTTGCATCTGAAACACAGTGACAGCCAGTGTAGCTTACAGAGTAGTAGTGTTACATGTGTCGTATAGCTGTCGCCATTTATTACCCATGCAGCAGCACTTTGTACCAGTTGAAGTTTTCAAACAGTCTTCAAGAACAGCCCCACGCAGTAATTTGCAGTAGTCCAAGTGAGAGGCTACAAGAGC
>JANHFJ010001041.1:220196-230878 GCA_032468195.1 Cerberus rynchops | reverse complement strand
ATGTTGATACTTCTTAAGGAACTTTTGATAAATCTGGCTGAGGCCTCAAACTAACAACAGAGAAATAAAAATAAATGATGAATGAAGTGTAACGTGATGAATTTAGTATAACTGAACCTTCAAATAAGTTCAAATTTCCTTAGCAAAGGACCGGCCAGTGGTGCCTTTCCCAGCAAGAACGGGCTCCGTTTTTGACTGCGATGGCTTCCTGCAACCCTCTGCCAGCAAAAACAGAGCTCGGGAGGGCCGTATGTGGCTCTCCTGAGCTGTTTTCATTAGCAGAGGGTTTCAGGAGGCCGGGAACCCACTTTTACTGGCAAAGTGCTCGGGCCACCACAGGCACCCCCAACACGAGTGACGTCGAGCTGGCCATATCCGCATCAGCCACGCCCACCTGGCCCCCCAAGATCAAACACAACCCTGATGCGTCCCTCAATGAAATCGAGTTTGACACCCTTGCTCTACTATATCTTTCAACCCCTGTCTATAAGCCTCTATTGGGGTTCCATGACAGCTGCCAGAACCAAATGTTTAGGCTACTATGGAACGCCAAAAGTTTGGAGGCCAACCTCATCTCAAACGGGATATATTCTAGATGGCAGGAGCCACAGTAGGAAAAGGCTTTTCTCTGGAACCCCCTCAGCTGAGACTCTTTGCCAGATGGGATTAAAAGGAGACCTCTGCTGCTGGACCAAAAGGGACAGGCTAGTCCCATTGGGATGAGATGGATCCTCAATTATATATTGAGCATGGAGGACTAATGGCTTTGACAGAAATCTAATCCATAAGTGCAAGATATACAGTAGGTACAACAGTTCATTTAGTGACCTTTTGAAGTTACAATGGCACAAATAGTGGCTTATGACCACTTTTCACACTTACGACCATTGTAGTATCCCAATGGTCATGTGATTCACATTCAGACGCTTGACAACTGACTCACATTTACGACAGTTGCAGTGCTCAGCAGCCATTTTGTGACCTTTTGACAAGCAAAGTCAATGGAGAACTCAGATTCACTTAACAACCAGTTACTAATTTAACAACTGCCATGATTCATCTGGCAAGAAAAGTCATAAAATGGGACAAATTCACGTAACAGTTTTTTCACTTAACGACATAAATTTGGGGCTCAATTATGGTTGTAAGTTGAGAACTACCTGTGCATTGCTGACACACATTCAGTCACAAGTAAACATATGAAAACAGAAATACACATATAGACATCTAGAATAGAGGAGAAAATTTAACAGTGGAACTACAAAAGTTATGGAGGTACATTCTGTGACAGAACAAAAAAAAATGAAGGAGATCTTTGTACCTGCACAGAGAGGCCAAGAAGATACAATAAATTCTTGAAGTATTCAGAAAAACTAACTTACCACCGAATCAAGAAACTTAATACAGCATTCCAACTCCAGGCGAGTCTCGCAGAACTGTCGAAAGAGAAATCTTCCTATTGGTTGCTTGTCACATAAACTGTAATAATCTCTCTCTGGAAGAAACAAGAAGAGAAGGAGGCAAAGTGAAACACTGGAGGGCCTTTTACATCTGGTTCAGTTTGGGAAGGTGGGATGTATGATTTAACCTTAAAAAAAAATCAAACCAGTTATGAATGCTGCAAATTTAGAAACTCATAAAGGTCTGGTATAGAAGTCAGGCAGTTTTTCCAGAGATCATACCCTTGATGCAGAGAAATTAGTAAGATTTAAATAAACACATTCCAAGAATTTTGATTTTACTTTATTTTTTTGCCCTTAAAGAGAAAGGAAAAATTATTTCTGGCTCTTACAATTATTTCTGGCTCTTACAATTGCAAAGACAGGCTTAAAAGTGTGCGGACGAAATCTGTTGAAACCTGAGAAACAAGACAGGAAAGCCATCTCAGGAGGGTTTCCAGTACTCAGAAAACTTCAGAGTCCTTTGCAGCTACTTGCAACAGTACAATGCATTATGCCTTCTAAATGCTTTTCCACCATCTGCAAATGTATGTGGTATAGTTAGTCCTCAACTTATAACAGTTCATTTAGTCACCATTCCAAGTTACAATGGCACTTAGTGACTTATGACCATTTTTCACAGCAGCAGCATCCCCATGGTCATGTGATCAAAATTCAGATACTTGGCAACTGGCTCATATTTAGGATGGTTGCTGTATTCTGAGATCATTGTTTTGTGATCTTCTGACAGGCAAAGTCAACGGGGAAACCAGATGGGGTTAACTACGATTCACTTCACAACTGAAGAAATGTCATAAAATAGGGCAAAACTCACTTAACAAACATCTCCCAACAACAGAAAATTTGGTTGTAAATCAAGGATGTCCTGTACTTGATATCCCACCAACTGTATTCTATTGCTACTGAGATGCTGCAACAGATAAGAACTAAATAAGCAATATTGTAACTGCTGTGATATTATTTATATATAGCTCAGCATACTGATGTTGGCACTTGGGTATCACTATTCAACATCCAGCTTCCATACTGAAACTACACTAGTCTTTAAAATAATGATGCCAGTTCTAAGTATTTTGTGGTCTGAGACTGGAGTAAAGAAAGTACAGCAATAATGATCTACAACAAGGCCTGCGGGGTGCTTAGATCTATCCTGTGGGGCCACCCTGGAAACAGCAAAAGACCGGCTTGCAGAGCCTCTGCGAGCAAAAATGGAGCTTGAGAGGGTCACCCTGGCAGACTGCTCAGGCCACTACAAGCACTGCCAACATGAGTGACATCAAGCTGGCCACGCCCAGCCGGCCCCCGAGGTCAAACACAAAGCTGATACGACCTTTATTGAAATCGAATTTGACACCCCTGATCTACAGCAATGTTTCTGAACCTGTGGTCCGCTGATTCTTGGGGGCGTCAATGTCGTTCCAGGGGATCTGCAAAGATTTGAAGAAATGATTTAAATCTTGATTTAAGTCTTAGGGGGTGTGTGGATCTGCCACAAAAGATGTTTAAAGAAGGGAGGATCTGTGATGAAGAAAGGGTTGAGAACCACTGGTCTACAGGATTTAGAACACAGTTCCACATATCCTGGAAAATCTGTATGCAGGAAGGGAAAAAAAGAGTTTATCATCAAAACACCACTGAAAGACTTGTACAAGTTGACATATGATGCTGCAGCATCTGGACTGCAATAACAGAATATTCCAGTGAGCATTGTTCTATTTTGATAGCAAGAGCCCTTCACTTCTACTACAACATGGTTTTTTTTTAAAGTGCTGTACCCTTTTTAAAAAGTGTCCTGAGTTTCTTAATATTCAAAGGGGCCTCTGGTAGCTGTAATGACAGAAAGCCTTATTAAAAATAAACTGGGATAAATGCAAAAACAGGCATCCTAAATCATCAAATCCTTGGCAACATTAATTTATCAGAACATAATGAACTTGGTGGCAATTTTTTTTTTTTTTTTTTACAAATCCATAATTCGAGCTGTCTTTTAAGAAGCACAAAATGATTTCTAGGTCCTCATGCTTAAAAGGAAGGTAATATGAAGTAAATACAATGGTCCGTAGTTCTGGGGTGATGTATATCAGGCTCATGACTAATTTGCTTGAAAATACATGTTTATGAAGTAAGCACGCAGAGAATTGTTCCAAAGGCACTTCACATTTTAATTGTGAATGAGAGATATTCCTGATGCTAAAAAATATATTTTTATCCCTCATCTTTTTTGAAGGACCATTTGAAAAACTGAAAAGGACTTCACATACAAGGTACTTGAGACAGGAGATGAAGTTTGAATTTGATGCATTAGCAAGTTTCAAGATTAATCTTGAAAATACTTCGGTACTCTGTAACAAATAAGAATAGCATGTAATTTCAAAATAATTATGTGAAGAAATAGAATTATTTTAAAAAAAAAAAGATATGTCAAATGGGACAAATTAAATTGCCATGTTGGTAGAATTTCTCTGATTAAAGTCAATGTTTTAACTAGATTTTTGTTTCAGAGAATACTTATTTTGAAATTGATGTACCATTTAAACAATGGTAGAAGATATTTCTAAATTTATATGGCAGGAGGAAGAATGTGAGTTAAATATAAAGTGCAATAAGATGCAAAGCAAAGAAGAGTTGGGCCTACAAGACTTGAAACTATACTTTGTTGCCTGTTGTTTAGTTTAGATGAAAAAGTGGGTGTTGTTCAGGAATAGAAGGTTATTGGTTTTAGAAGGCCTTAATTTGAGATTTGGATGGCATTGGTATTTATGGAATGATAAAGCTAAGGTAAATGTAGTTTAAAAATCATTATTAGATGAGCTATACTTAAAGACTGTGGAATAAATATAAATATAGGTTTTTGCCTGAAAAGTCCTTTGTAGCTTTCAGCCCAGGAAGCATTTTATAGATGAGAAATGACAAGTAAACATAAATTGTTAACTTACCATGATGTGCTAGAATTTACTTAAAGGATTGTAAAATCAAATGAAAAGAAGTTTTCATGTCAATGGTTTTTAGAAAGATTTAAAGTAGATTTTTATTGTAAACCTCCCAAAGTCACTTAGGTGAGATGGGCAATGTAGAAATTTGATATATAAATAAAGACTTTATGGTTACGGACAAAGTAACATTGTGTTAGAAACAGAATTATGTGCTAATGAACATGTTATTGTTAAAATGTACAAACGTTTGTTGAAATATGAGACTGAAGAAGAATTAGCAAAGGTCTGTATGATAAAATGACAATTGAGACCTAGGCTTTGAGGTATCAAATGGCCAATTGGCTGTATCCATTTGTTCAAAATTCACCCAGTCTTTCTACCTCAGAAAGGATGGCTTGTCACAAATAGCAATCCACTTGCACTTTGGTTTGTCATATTCACAAGCAAATTTACAGCTCTTTTTATGGAGATGAGTTAAACATTCAAATGTAGTAGTCTCCATTTAAATACAATAAGGACGTGGACTAATCCACCTAGCTTTTAAAGGATGAAAGCTGTTTCCCATCAAATACTGTTCTGGAGTCTCTTTAAAAAGGACTTATCCAGTTTGATTTGAATCAATAAACATTACATTTGCTGCCATTAAATTTTAGACTAAGGCACAGCTAGTACTTCAACCATTGCAAGTGGAGTCATTAAGAGAGGATAGCAAGAGTTAATTTTTTGAACTGATAAAGCTTAAGTACAAAGGATCATCTTGGTATTCACTTCTCAAAGAAATTTAAGCTCAATGCTCATTACTCCTTGCAGAACACCCACTATATAAACATGGCCAGAATCCAAAAAGTTACTTTAGCAATCTTAAGGCTCAAGCACACCTGGCAAGATTTTGACTCTTCATTTTCTTTGAAATACACATCTTTATGTTATAAGGCAAAATGGTTTTGAGAGATGTCTCAAGGCCAATATGGAGTGAAGGATCAGTGTTGATGTTAATTTCTCTTCATTTGCAAGGATAATAATCCAGTCCTAGTATCTGGTTTCAATCTAATAAACAAATGCCATTTTTCCTTACCCCCAAGCCAATGCAGCTAGTAAACTGAATTTTGCTGTACAATCTTTTAGGTTACAGTTATTGTTTGAACCAATTCATAATAACATACTTTCATTTTAAAAAACCTACAAAAAAGGGACAAACAATGTCCCCACAATTGGTAAATTATGTGGCATAAACTCAATCCTGTCTCTTAAGAATCATATAGAAATATTTCTCCATGGCAATCTGTCCCTTATCTGGTCTTTCAAGTCCTCCTCTTATCTGGTCTTTCAAGTCCTCAATTTATAGCCAATGTAACAGACTATCAAGGAAAGGAGAATTGGAGAAGCTCACTCCTGATAGTAAAACAGAGCAAACTGGGACTATTACCCAAAAGTCTGCAGGTGCCTGGATGACTAAAAAGAGGCTAGGGAGGCTGGATGGGCCCTTTGGGGTGCGTGAGCCCACCGAATTGGTATTGGAAAAAGAACGCTGTGAAATAAAGAAAGATCTTGACTGCACAACATGGGTAAGGGATATGTAGGGTCCTTTTTTTTATTGCTATGAAAATTTATGCTATAGGTTTGTGAGACAATGCATTACTTTGGGATGGAAGTGTATATATGCATAAAAATATGTGGACATGGTGAAGAGAATAGACTGTTCTTCTTGTTCACACCAAGAAGAACAGTCTATTATTTTACATAGATCAAAAAAGATAGTAATTATGCCATTGGGGGACATACCACCACTACTGTACCAGTGCAGAAAGTAAATTCCAAAAGAAAGTTCTATGAACATTTGCATTTAAATACATCTCATCAATGTTCAACTTTCTATCACAATACTGAAGTCCATTACCTATTTGTAGCGTTAATCATTTGCCAGAGTTGTATATTAAATTGCAAACACTTCCAGTTAGTTCCACAGAAAAAGAAAGGGCTTTTCTTTCATTCATTCATTCACTTGCATAATTTAAAACTGTCTAGCATGTTTTTATAATACAAGATTTTAGAATGGAAACTCTGACATATCTTCAAAATAGTCTCCAGAGTGAATGAAGCTTTGATGATTATGACTCTGGTCTGATTAATTAAAATAAAGATGCAATCAAGATCTGACGACAACATTCTTTTCAATTGCCATTTAAGTCTTGCCAGTTTAATTTCTCTTGCTTCTCAATTTTATCTCTGAGAAGCAAGTGAAAATCATTTTCCATCTTTACATATACAACGTCATTGTTTGGTTTTAGAAAAACTTTGTTTTACATATCCAACATTTTTTTTCTTTTTGTTACCTTCCCCTTCATTCAGAATTTTACTCAGGATGCAACCATTCTAAGAAAATATTGCAAATAACGTTTCTATGACTTACAGTGAACTATGCTACACTACAGTGTTGCCCACAAAACCCCATAAAAAAGGAGTTTTCCACAAGTGATGGCTTTTCCTCCCTTTTTAATGGGAGAATTCCATACGTACACAAATTTTTTCATACAAACATTGGCAACCAGAATGTTTATTGCAGAATAGCTAAACAATATCAGATTGGAATTGATAATCAAATTGAAACAAAATTAGAAATTGATACTCAATTCAGAACAGAAACCTTTAGGTTAGGATTAATGGATAAAGCACTGAAAAAATCAGATAGTGTTTTATTTTTATATATGACAGCAGCAGCATAACTTTAGTATGCTCAGCTATAGTTTGGTCTAGTGCAGACATGGGCAAACTACGGCCTGCGGGACATAACCGGCCCGTTGGGCTTTTTAACCCGGCCCGCCGAACTCGTCCACATTATAATATTAAATTAAATTTTATTATAAAGACATCGCACTCATTTTACCTTGCTGTAATTCCCATCTTTCCCCAGCAGGGGAAAGCTCTAGCCTTTCTGGAAGATGCGACACCTAGGAAAACTGTCCTACAAGCAACGTGCTCTCTCTCTCTCTCCCCTCCTGCCCCCCCATCAGAGTTTCCCCATCCTTCCCCCAGAACTCAGGCCAGGCCGCCCTCATTACCCGCCCAGCTCGAGAGCTCGCGCTCTCCCGAGTCTTTCTCCTCCGTGGCTCTGCCCCCTCCTCGATGTCCCTGTGGCAACCATGGCAGTGGGCGTGCGCAGACACCCAGCAGCTGGCGGGAAAGCAGAAGCTCCCTCGCTCGCCGCAGTAGCTGCAGGATGCTGGCTGAGGAATTCTGGGACTTGAAGTCCACAAGTCTTAAAGTTGTCAAGTTGGGATAGTCCTGTTCTAGGAAGTCTGGTTCCTATAGTCCTGTTGGTAAAGACCAATCCAGGCAAAGAGGGTCACAGTCTCTCCTACCTTCCCAATCTTAACAGATCAACTTTGTTCTCTCTAGGCATGTCTCTCCTGCCATCAACAGATCCACCGGAATGCCCCCATCTGTCCTCTCTGCAAAGCCAAAAGCCGGTCACGTAATCCAAAGAAACCCAAGAGGAAGCAAGATGAATGAAAACATTACAGAACCGTCTCGCCCAGCCATCCCCGCCCCAAACCGGAAGACCCTTTCCTCCTTTTGTGGTAGACCCATTGAGATGATCTACATTTGTTGGCATGTGAAATCTGAGTATGACTTACGCTTTTGTTCTGTTTAATGTGTCAGCACCCTTGTGCGGCTGGTTGAGTGACACTGGTTTTCAGCAAATCTGGGAAGAGACTGCTTTTGGTGGAGATGTGAAGAGCAGACGATGCTACCTTTGGATCCTGCACACCCACAGGTGCTGTGCCATCCTGATGGCAAAGGACATTTTGTGCAGAGAACACAATAGGTGGCTTGTCTCCTCTTTAATGTGCTTAAGTAGCAAATGGACCTCAAGCCCCCTTTTTATTCAACTGATCAAAGGCCCATTGTTTCCATGACCTGTTTATTTTTTTATCAGGACAGTATTTTTGTACCAAGACTCTGCTTTTCCATTCGGTCTCCAATGCTCAAGACATCTTTTCATACAGATGTCAGGATGTGTAATGTTTACTTGGTTTTGTGCTTAGGTATAACTAGGGTATGTGTGTGTGTGTGCAGTAGCTCAACAGTTAAAGAAACTGAGGTGCCTCGTAATGGGGTGAGCTCCCGTTCCTTGCCCCGGCTCCTGCCCATCTAGAAGTTCAAAAGCATGCAAATGCAAGTCCATAAATAGATTCTACTTCGGTGGGAAGGTAACTGTTTTGTGTACCTTTGGCATATAGCCATACTGGTCACATGACCAAGGAAGTGTCTGCAAAAATGCTGGCTTCCTTGGCTAAGAAACAGATGAGTATCACCCTCTAGAAGCAGACGCGACTGGACAGGGAAAACTTTTACCTTTACCCAGAACTACTGAAGAACTGTGGACCACCAATTAAATGTTGGCTTATTATTGCAATTTTACAGACCAGTTGCTCTTCTCTGTGTAACCTACAGATTTTTAGAATGACTTGTGCTAAACAGAATAGCCCTAGCAGTAGAATCTCTAATCTAGATAGAACAAGCTGGATTTTGTCCCAAAGTGGTTGCACCAATCAGGTCCTTGCACTAACTTCTTACCTGGAGGATAGATTCCAAAGGAAAATGAAAAATGTCTCTGTTTTTCTTGACCTCTTGGGGGCCTACAGCACTATCTAGAGAGACAGACTTTTCCTCAAATTAATCAAGGTTATACAGGTAGTCCTCGATTTACAACAGTTCAACAGCAGTGACCATTTTAGCCATTTTTCACAGTTTTGACCTTTGCAGCATCCCCAAAATTCAGATGCTTGGCAACTGGTTCATACTTATGACTTACTAGTCTTCAAGTGAAGTTCCAGAACTATAATTTACAATAAATCTCCAAAGTCCCTGGGAATAACACTGGACAGATTAAAAATCCAGCAACACCTGGAAAAAACAGCTGCAAAATTGAAAGCAGCAACAATTTACCAAACAGACTGGCTAGAATGTCCTGTGGAGCACTAATGCTAACACCCTACAAACAACAGCCTTGGCTTTGGTGTATTCCACAGCTGAATATTGTGCCAGTATGTAGCTTAACAGCATCCACATCCAAATGCTTGATTTCCAACTCTGCCAGACAATGGGTATCATCTCTGCCATGTTGCATCCCACCCCTGTACACTGATTCCCATACTTAGCATTATCATACCACCTCACATTAGGAGACAAGCTCTCATTTGGCTATGGACAAGGATGGTGAACAACAAGGCCCTCCCTATTCACCAGGACCATGCACAACCCACTACAAGATTAAAATCCCTAGGTCATCTTGGAAAACAGTTTTTCACTTACTATCTAACCGCAATAATTCCTGGAGAGAAGGAATGCCCAAGGTACCTTCCTGTGCCCTGGCCATTAATGATCCCTCTTATCAAACCCCCTGGTTTTGACTGCCTTGCTATGTCTGGTTGGAATTGAACAGAATTAGGTGCGATGCTGGAAGAAGTGCCTCTGCCCTATATTGGAGGGGATGGAAAGATTCCCCTTGTGATTGTGGTGTTGATATGCAAACTATTAAACATTGTGCAAGATTGCCCACAGCATGCATTCTCTGATCCCTGGAAGATCTGCACAAAGCAACGGCGGAATTGGATATCCAGTTAAGAGGCCCCTGCCATACCCCATAAGCAGTTTTGTATATAATTACGTGCATTGTGTGTATATGTTTACCTCTCTTCTCAAGTTCTCATCATACACTAAATTAATAATTTGAAGAAGTGTATTCTCTTTCAGCTAAAGGAACTCCCTACGCATAAAAAGTAAGCCATGATCCTCTAGAGCAAGAGTCTTCAGCCTTGACAACTTTAAGACTTGTAGACTTTAACTCCCAGAATTGTTCAGTCTTAAAGTTGCCAAGGTTGGAGACCCATGTTCTAGACCAGGGGTGTCAAACTCAATTTCATTGAAGGTTGTCTTTGACTTTGGGGAGCCAGGGTGGGTATGGCCAGCTCGACGTCATTCATGTCAGTGCCTGTGGTGGCCCGAGTGCTCTGCCAGCGAAAACTGGCTCCCAGGCTCTGTTTTCTGCTACAATGGCCTCCTGCAACTCTACCAGCAAAAAGAGCTTAGGAGGGCCGCGTGCAACTCTCCTGTGCTCCATTTCCACGGGCAGAGGCACTGTGGGCTGGTCCTTTACTGTTTCCAGGATGGTCCCATGGGCAAGATCTAAACACCCTGCAGGCAGTATCCAGCCCCCCGGTCTTGATTTTGACACCCCTGTTCTAGACTCAGAAGGATCTCTAGATGCCATCAAATCTCATCCAAC
>JANHFJ010001041.1:155293-165489 GCA_032468195.1 Cerberus rynchops | reverse complement strand
TCCGGATCTCCGGGGGCAGTTCGTTCCAGAGGGAGGGTGCCCCCGCAGAGTAGGCTCTAACCCTTGGGGCTGCCAGACAACATTGTCCTGGCAATGGAACCCTGAGGAGGCCCACCCTGTGGGAACGCACGGGTCGGCGGGAGGCCGACGGTGGCAACAGGCAGTCCCGTAAGTGATGAAGCCCGTAAAACTTCTGAAGGCAAGCTGTTCCACTATCCTCATTGTTACGAAGTTTCTCCTTAATTCCAGGTTGCTTCTCTCCTTGATTAGTTCCCATTCATTGTTTCTTCTCTTGCCTTCTGGTGCTTTGGAAAATAAGTTGACATCAAATAATGGACTACGGCTATCACATCACCCCTAGTTCTTATTTTCTCAACACTAGTCATACCAAATTCCTGCAACCATTCTTCATATGTTTCTGTCTCCAGACCCTTAATCATCTTCATTGCTCTTCTTTGCACTTTTTCCAAAGTCTCATTTTCCAAAGTAAATGAGATCGTGCATCTTCTCTTTAATTTCCTTGAACTACAAAATCCTTCTATTAAATTAAGAGGCATAATTCCAGAAATACTGGCTTGGAATATTGTGATACAGCAAATAGCAGGATTTTGCTATGCACATTAAATATAAATGTCCTGAAACAGAAATTAAAATATAGCTTCTTCTAACTCAGAGGTATCAGACTCTATTTCATTGAGGGCTGCATCATGGTTGTGTTTAACCTCGGGGGCCAGGGTGGGCGTGGCCAGCTCAGTGTTACTCATGTCAGGAGTACCTGTGGCGGCCCGAGTGGTCTGCCAGCAAAAACAGGCTCCTGAGCTCCGTTTTTGACTGTGATGGCTTCCTGCAACAGAGCTCGGGAAGGCCACCTGCAGCCCTCACAAACTCCATTTTTGCTGGTAGAAGCACCACAGGCCAGTCCTTTGCTATTTCCAGGGTCACCCCACAGACCAGATCTAAGTACCCCACAGGCCTGATTCGGCCCCCGGGGCTTGAGTTTGATATACCTGTTCTAAATGGTTTTAATCACTTCATCCCTATTTTATATTTCAAAAGCTTTCATTATTTATGCCATACGATAAACAAACAAACAAACGGATGGATGGATATTATACCCTAACAAATTCAAAACCAAAACATTGGGGGCGGGTTGAATGAATAATACTTTTATACTGCTGAAAATTCCTTCTAGAAAGGATAAACATTTTTTTTAAAAAATTTCTTAGCTCCAAATAGCAGGAAACAAAAACTAAAGTCTTTGGCTGAAGGAGGCTGGACAAAAGTGAGTCAAGTAAATATCGTGGATCCACCAGTTTCCATATATAGAGCAGTGTATCTGGTCCAAAAATAAGGTCATCTATTTCTATATAATATGATTCTTTATGTTAAAGAGCTACTCTTGGTATTAACACAGAACACTTACCGAGTCTGCCCAAATAGATTCTAGACAGAACTGGAATTCAACACCAGTGACCTATAAAAACTACCATGTCTGGATTTGGTAGTCTTAAGACAAGTCATATTTTACCACAGAACTATCTAACTTAACCTTTTCCATCATTTTAAATTTAAAAAGGATGATTTAAAAATGTGATTCTGTCAATAAACTGGCCCTTACAGAAATCCAAAAGGAAGAAGCCCCCATTTTATATGCAGAAGCTCTTAAGTGTAACTGCTACCTACTGCACCACATATGATACCTAAGGGGGAAATCATTCAAATTTTCTCAGAGAGCTCCTGCTAATCAGAGAGAAACATTTATATTAGGCTACTAGATAAACAGTCTGAGGCATTTCCAGTGTTCCCAACCAGATTCTGGAAGGATGCCAGTTGCATAGCAAGAATCAAGTGTCCTGTAAAGCCATGAGTAGAAATTATATGCCTTCTAAAAAAAGAGGAAGCAGGCCAAAGGTTGCAAATCTGGTTTGACACCTGCAGCAGGCAGTGGTGATGCCAGTTCTGAGTAACCACACCATGCTGCTTTTGATCAAAAAGCTGTAATGCTTTCCTTTACACTTCTGAAAAAGCTAGAGCAGTGAATCGTAGAGATATAGCCTATAAACCATGCATGCGCAGGAAAAAGATTCTTCCGTCTATTTAAAAAAAAAAACTCTAGAAATTCCACGAGTCTTAAATATTTGTTGGTTCGAGCAGTTGCCATTTTTGCCGCATTCTTTAGATCACTCCATAATGAAAAGAATGACTTTAATTAGTTCCAGTTGTTCACGCATCAGTAGACTTTTCCACATGGACAGAGGGTGTTGTGCAGCTGCAAAGCTTGTTGGCTAATTGCTCCTGTTCTGTTTGTGTGCAAAACAGATTAAACCAAATTTAGAAAGAGTTGCCACCACATCAGATAAGAACAGGCATATTTTCAATCAGCTGCTGTTTTTGGAATGAAGTGGTAAAGCCACAGAATTCATGGATTGTACAAGGGTTGCAAGTAACATCTCCACCCCCGTAATTTAGGTTACACAGGGATATTTTAATTAAGGAAACACACACACACACACACACACACACACAGCTTCGAAATGAGTTCGTTTGTTAACTGTATTTATTTTTTCACACAATCACCACCATTAGCTACACTTCTGCCAACAATGAACTAGCTTCTTCAAGCCATCACAAACTCACTCCACAATTTGTTTCCTCAACCAGGTCCTCAAAAGCCTTTCAGCCAAGCAGATGTTCATGAAGGTATTTCTCCAATTTTAGGAAAAGTTGGAACTCACAAGGCACCAAAGACTTGTGTGCAGCTGAAATAAAATGATTTGATCTCACTTCGCAATTGTCTCTTGGGTGGCTCAGGAAGTACAAGGTCTAGCATTGTCATGTTGCAGCACACTCTCCTTCTTGTGTTTCCAAATATTGTTTAATCAAAGCTCAAGGAAATGTATATGAATAACACTGTTTGGATTAGAAAAAAACAACAATTCCTACTACAAGAAAACTATGGGGAACCAAGTTATGGAATATTTTTCCTTGCGGGTAAAGCTTTGTAATTATATTCCATGCACTGGTGCTTTGTTTCTGGATCAAAATGACAAACCCCTGTTTCATCAGCTATCACAATGACAAGATATCACACAATGGTGGTATGAAGAAATTACCTTTAATCTCGTAACAGGACAACTGCTGACAATTCTCAATTCTTCAAGTTTTCATTCCTGCCATTAGCATGTGACAACTCCTTCTTGTACAAACTTTCCAATATTGAAGAACATCATTAAAGTGACATGCATATTTTATTTGTTTCCTACCTTTTAAATGTTATAAATAACTCAGGATGGTGAGCGTACCTAATACTCCATCCTCCTCCTATTTAACCCAAAAGAGCTGTGAGGTGAGTTGGGCTCAAACAGACTGACTGTCAAAGCAAGTATTTTGCTGCATATATTAAATATAAATGTACTAGAACTGAAATTAAAGGATAGCATCTTCTAAATCAGAAGTGTCAAACTCACAGCCCACAGGCTGGATGCGTCATGTGTTAACGCATGTGCCCATCCCCATTTTAGCGCAGGGGGGAAAAAGTCACGATGTGTCACATGATGACAACATGATGCCTCAAGTTTGATACCCCTGTTCTAAATGGTTTCAATCACCTAATCCCCATTCTACATTGCAAAATGATGTGTATTATATCATAACAAATTTAGAAGTACAACATTATGGAAAACAGAATATTTCATACAGCTGAATTTTTTTTCCAGAATGGATAAGCGTTTTAAAAAATTAGTTCTCAGCTCAAATTTAGTGTTTGGCTGAAGAAGGGAGTCACGTAAATCTCTTGGATCCACCAGTTTCCATATATAGTGCAGTGTATCTGGACCAAGAATAAGTTCATCTATTTCTATGATCTTTTATCTTAAAAGTCTAAAACCTTGCTATTAACTCAGAACACTCAGGAAGTCTGCTCAAATACTACTGTAAATGCTAGACAAGACTGGAATCCAACACAGATGATCTAAGCATGTCTGGATTTGGTATTCTCAATGTTTTCATGGGATTTTACTTGCTTTATAACCCCTTCAAACTCAAGAATACAGATCTATGGAGATATATGGTTGAAATGGAGTATTTGAAATTCTGCTTTCCTGCCTAGGTCTGGCTTCCCTTTCAGCCATGCAAAGTCTTGCAGAACCATCATCCAATGAACACACAGCTTTGGAAGGCTGCGGCTCTAGTACTTAAACCAAACAATCCTGTAACAAACAGGCTAAAGGCACTGACTTAAAAAGAAAAGATTACAGAAATTCTGCATCCTGCTGTGATGTAATATCTTGGCCAGGATGGAGTGATGAAACCTTCTTCCAGAAAACAGAAACACTACATTACAAATGCTTTATTCATTTTTTTTTTTAGCTTAAGACCACAGGCAAGGAAAGTTGCAGATAAAACCCAGGCAAGAACTGGGTTTCTTTTCAATTCTATTTTATTATAATAAACCATGTTATGGTTATTCTTTCATCATGCATTCTATCATTTTTTCTTCGACTAAACCTAAAATTTTATTAAAAGTTCTCGGCTGGAAAGGTCAGGAATACATATCCATAGATTTTGGTGTTAAGTGGCCCTGGGACTGCAAGTTTGTGCCACATGATAAACACTGTACACAACACTCTAATTCATTTTCACTTCTTATGCAGAAGTATAGATAAATAAAGACAGTTGAGAGCCTCTGATGATTAAGTAGAGTATATGCTTTCAGGACTTACAGTCCTCTTCTTCAGAGGCTAGCAAAAGACTTGTGAGGTTATCCTTCTGAAAACTATACAAAGTTTTAAACATATTTTACTAGAAAAGTTTATCATGAACAAGCTTACTGAGTCTGTGTCAAATCATTCATACTGTTATTTTATTTTTATTCCTTATGTTATTGACTCTACATCAATATTTCCTTGGGATTTTGGATCCAGTTATTGGAGAATTAGCAGTTGGATAGTTTGAATAGACCTGAATACATTACAAGCATTTTACCTCTTATATTACATCATGGACAGGATATTTGGACACACTGTACAATCACTTGATACTTAAGATAATAGAATTTAGCATATGAACAGATATCAGCTTTTGACAAATTAAGGCAAATAAGCTTGATAGTTTAAGTACATGAAGACTGATCTCATCTCTTTCCCATTAGATGAAGTTTAAAACCATTCTACTAAAACTGTATTTGGTTTCAGAAGCTGTAATGGAAACTGCTTTCAGTTTCTTCAGTTATTGAGAGTAAACACTGCCAATAATGACTATTCATAACTTACATTCCAGAAAACATTTGTAAAGTTTATTGTTAAACATAATGACCAGGCTTACGAATTGCATCGGGTCATGTTTTATTTAATTATGGCTTGAGAAGTACAAAAACTAGAGATTCATATGCATCAAGCCATCAACTCTGGCAGACAAATTACAATGGCTGAATTCACAGGACATGCTAAATTTACACTTCGGTTGAGCAAAGGAATAGACAACAGTTTTCAACTTGCAGACCCTATTTTCTTGTTTGTTCCTGCTTCTGAACCAGAAGGGGTGTGGCTGGTGGTATGTCATTGAAATAAACACAGTATGATTAAAACGTCTCACTTTGTCCCATAATTCATTCAAAACAAAAACTCCGAAAATCTGATCCTAATCTATTATGAGATGTCCTGGGATTTACCAGTGGCATGCAGATAGGTCTTCTGCAGTTCACATGTTGCCTGCCCAATTTAAACTGAGAACAGTTGTAGAAGGATTTCCAAAAATTAAGTTTGGACAGTAGGGCATTGCTATTTCTTTACTGTAACTGTTTGAACAATATTTTATAAACTGTGCATTTTCTGATAGATCAATAAAGATTAGTTATATAAAACATCCTGTTTACAATGGGATTAAGGTAAATAGGTTTATTTATATCAAATTTATGAACTATTTAGTTCTGTATTTAAGTATTCTGTATTTAGTTACTGTATTTAAACTGGAACGCAGAACCAAAAATGGAAAAGATGAATCTTTCCCTCTATTACATTAATCTTCTAATCTATTTCTCAGAAATAGTCTAAAAGCTGTGTCAGCACTACAGAACTCAATTTTTCAAACTTCATGGCTTCTAAATAAGTGGTTATCTTGAAGGTCTACACAAGTGCATTTTCAACACTGGACTCTAAAAACTTTTTACATAACTTGGTTTATTCTTCTTAACACCTACAACTGACCTTTTATATGTGTGTGCAGTACATCATTTTAAAAATATGTTGAGTGGTATTTTTTTTTCAATTATGTGTTAGTTTTGAATCTTAGTGACCACACAGGTAGATGTCTATGGAGATTCTCAAGTCATGCAGGTCATGGTTGAAATAAAGTACCTTTGGGCCATACAAGTAGACTCTTTCCAAGAAGATGTGGCCCCATCAGTGCTGTAATCAACTGAATTAACCCTAATTGTCTTCTTCCCCTGTTTTCCCACCATTTTCAGCATTATAGACTATTTTTGACTGTGAGTTACTGATAACCTTAACCAAATTACTGTCTTTACAGTAATTTGAGCCTGGGCACTTATTTCTCAAATAATAATTCTCAATTGATTTCTTCTATCAATTATTTTTTTCTTTTATATCCAAAATACCAATTTTTTTTTCTGAAAGCTAAGATTCCTAGAAATTAGGCAGTTCCTAATTGGATTGCAAAAACCCAAACAACCACTAGATTGGCGCAAAAAGTTAGTTTTTTCTGTATCTCTTTGCTTTCAGTGATAATCCAGATTTTTGCTGGCCAGATATGATATGGCTACATAGCATTTCAGATTATATTTAGCTGTAAATATTGGAGCTTGTGATAAAAGTATTTTGCTTTAAATTCTGATAAATGAGGCCAAATTGCTGAAAAATAAGATGATTAAGACAGGAGGCAAACTTTGTTTTTATAGTAGTGTCCGTAATGCAGTTTGAAGTTAATATGTGTTTAATTTTTCAAACACATATTATGAGTAAGTTAGCTTACTCATGCATGTTTTTCAAAAGTTAACAATGGAAACAAGGGCACCAGATTTGTCCGTATAATTGGTTGATGACGATATTATCTACACTGACCATCAAAAACGTCAGGCAAGAATAGGTCACAGCTTTCCTTGGAAGCATCACAAAGTAAATCTAGGGCTTTCTGCATGCAATGTATGTGCTTATTTATATATATAAAACACACTAATATATCAGTTTTGATGTCTAATGTGCCAACTAAACAATGGCAGAAATATATATCTAAATTTGTGTAGCAGGGAAAGAAACAAGTTAAATATTTTACCAGGTGTAAAAGAAAGACAAGGATTGCATTCTAACCACTGTGCCACCATGGCTCTTGAGTTAGACTGCCATATTGAGAATATGGACTAAATATAAATCTAGATTGTGCCCAAATATACCTTTGTGGCTCTCAGCACAAGAAGCATTTTATAGAAGATAAATGATTAATAAACATAAACGATTAACTAACTCTGATATACCAGAATACTGCCAGAAGAATGTAAAGTAAAATCAAGAGAAGAGTTAACAGCAGGATACACATTTTCTTATGTACCGTTATTAGAAGAGTTTGAAGTAGATAAAATAATTTTTGATATTGAACTACCGGTATATAAGATTGAATCTGAAACAGAACTGTGTACAGATGATGAATGTGTTGACAAAACGTATCAATTTTTATTGAAATTTGAAACAGAACAACAAGTATGAAAATGAAAATATATTTTTTTCTTATACAAATGAAATAGTGAGAAAATACATGATTGAAAGAACTGACATATATTGTTATATTTTTTAAAATAATTTTTATAAAATTATATATTGCTGGTGTATATATATCACTGAAAAATTGTGTAGATATATAAGGCACAAATTTATGCTGGAAACGTAATCAACAAGGGGATATTTTATCATGGTGGCTGGAAGCACAAAAATGTCAAATATAGATGATTTTAAAGACTGATCAATAAACAGTTGTAATAAAATCATGGAACTTTGTTTTTATATATAACTGCAGTGAAATTATTATATGGTATGCACAAAGGTGAAAAGATTCCATTTTAGAGATAATATAAGAATGAATGATAAAGGTAGTCAGATTTAGCTTTGTTAAAGAAAATATATTGCCTGAGCTTAAAACTGAGTGCAAACCTTATTTATTTTTTTACATGAAACAGGAAAAAAATGGAAGTATAATATATAGTTCTAATGATGAAAAGAAATAACTATAGAAAAATATAAGTAATGGTATAACCAGAGAGCAAAAGGTTAATGTACATTTGTACTTATAACTGTTGTAAAAGAAAACTGGAAATAACATATTTACATTTTCTTTCTCTTTTTTCTGTCCTTTTGGCTTCGTCTTTTTCGTATTCTTTTGTTTTGTTCCCTTCTCCTTATGTTAGTTCTTGTTACGGTAATTTTATTTTTTGTCTTACTTCTGTATACCGTGTGTGTGTGCGTGCGTGTGGGTGTGTGTATACATATACATACACACATACATGTGCTATTGTTATATTTTTCTGCCTTTATATATACTGTGTTTGAAATAATTATTACTTACAAATTATAGTTAAACATTCAACAAACTATATAGTACGATTAAAACAAGTGAAAATTGAAATGCTGTTCCTGTGTCCATAAAGATCTGCTTAAGAATGCAGGTTATAATTACAGTATTATTCCATTTATTTTTAAAAGTGCTAACTAAAATGCACTTTCCTCTATTTGCTTTATGAACATGGTGCTCTCCAAATATATTGTGACTGTCAACTGAGAGACATCTGGAAATCCACAGGTTGTTTTATTGTTTTATTATTAGATCCACTGGTTGTTTTATTATATTTAGATACCGTCATACTAAAAAATAAATTCTCAGTAATTTATATCAAAAAAATAAATTCTAAAAACAGAACCAAAGTACCAATCTACCATTATGCAATAGGTGCTAGGGTGACTGATTTATTTCCTAAACACCCTTTGGAAATTTTGGACATTTTAGACAATATCCAAGGAAGATCTATATTAAACAAGAAATTTAAAAACTTCACCAAACAGCTTTTGGTATATAATCTAACATGATGGCAACTATAAATATTTATTACCCTACATCTTGAATTGCTATGGAATTCATTGGGAAATCAGCTATAAACTGAAAGATCCTCCCTTTAAAGACAGAAGTGTACAACAACCATTGAATCCAGAGTTCTCCTTGTTACCTTCCAGATATGTTGAATTATAATCCACTAAAAATGTTCCAATCCCGTAAACACTAAGAGAATCTGTCAGTGAAGCTCATATCAGATTAAAGTCCCAAATATTGCCATCTATTCCTTATAGAATAAAATGTTTATCAATATATTTTCATCCTACTTTTCTATACATAGGGGTTCTCGGAACAACTACCAATCAAACCAAAACAATAAAATTAAATTAAATATGATTTTTAAAAAAGCAGTTAAAAACCAGATAATTCAGATTAAAAAGATCAGGTGTGGAGGAAATCTTGACTCCAGAAAGTGAAAAAATGGCCGTTCGGTATATTCTTGACAGCTTGGCACAGAAACCCTATGAACATTTGTCATTGGTATGGTTTTGTATAAATGAAATAACAGAACAAGATAAAGTGTACCCACTCATCACTACATATATCAAGTTCTGTTCCATGCACTCACAGTAATCTTTGCAACAATTGCACTAATACTTACATCCATAAAAAGGTAATATCCAAGACTCCATCCTCAAGAGCCCAGAAACCTTGTGTAAATAAAGTAATGTAGAAGAGAATCAAAGAAATGTGTGCTCTTTGAAGATGGTTTGACAAGTCACGGGATAGTCAAAATCCATCATCGGTACAGGCAGCAAGAGACAATTCAGACTTTGCATTTTCCCTACACAGTCCCATAGGTCTTCTGTGAAGAAAAGCATGAACTGTATTCACATGATAGAACACATGAAGAATGTCTCAAGCATAAGGTTTGTCAATGCAGCATGTTTTATGAAACCATAATAATAAAACAGAAAAAAACAGCATGAGTGAATCATTTTTGAAGTTCTATTATAACAGATAAGATAAACCATGACTCTGTAATCAACAACTCATGGCCTGTAAGCTTCACTTCACACAGTCTAGCACAGGTTTTTCAAACTGTGTTCTAGAGAACTCTCCTGAGTCTACTAGAGGGAGGGAGG
>JANHFJ010001041.1:72573-82983 GCA_032468195.1 Cerberus rynchops | reverse complement strand
AATATTAAAATTGGTTAAAATTTGTTTATACCCTAGAGGTATCAGGCCAGGCCGGCTTGATGGAATAAGTGAGTTTTCCAACACATCTTCCTCCTCCTATTTTTCTCAAAACAACAACCTTGTGAGGTGAATTGGGCTGAGAGGGAATGATTGGCCCAAGGTCAGCCAACTGACCTTTCATGGCTGAGGTGGGACTAGAACTCATGGTCCTGTTTTCAGCCTGATAGTTAACTACTAGACAAAATTGGCTCTATTCGGTTGAATACCCTGAGAAAGAGTGCAATATATTTCCCAATTTGAGGTTGATGATTCTTTGCTAACCATTGCCTTTATCAATGGACAGTGATAGAGGATGGATTAATTCCATAGGTGCAAATTTCAGAGCTAAAAATAAATGGATGAGGTTTTCCAAATAAATGTGCTTAGATCCAAGTAGTAATAATAAACACAGGTATATTAAATAGATCTATTAAATTTCAGTGTGTGATATTCCTTAATTTTTTTCCCTTGTAGTAATTTCACATATAGTTCTTTTTTTTTATAGGAAGCTTTTAAAGCTGTGGAAGATATACATGGGCTATTTTCTTTATCCAAAAAGCCACCAAAGCCCCAGCTGATGGCAAATTATTACCACAAAGTTTCTACTGTATTTTGGAAATCAGGAAATGCACTATTTCATGCGTCTACACTTCATCGTCTTTATCATCTTTCAAGAGAAATGCGAAAAAATCTCACACAAGAGGAGATGCAGAGGTGGGAAAAATCCATGGCTTGGAGCAATTTTGTTTTTGAAATCATTAATAGCAGTTTTGAACTTCCATTTAGCTATATCCAATATTATTTCAGTGGACTTTATAAAACAACAATGGAATTTTTCCTGCTCTGTTCCTTGCATATACCTAATATTGCTCAGGAAGGTCCAAAAAGATAAAAGGGTGTATGGCTAGAGTAGAGAAATAAATAGATAGTTAGCATAATATGTGCATTGTTTTAGCTAAAGAAATATAGAAGTAGGAGAGTGGAAGACTCTTTC
This sequence comes from Cerberus rynchops, assembly GCA_032468195.1. NCBI lineage: Eukaryota > Metazoa > Chordata > Lepidosauria > Squamata > Homalopsidae > Cerberus > Cerberus rynchops. Next base: position 81,950 of record JANHFJ010001041.1, on the reverse strand, counting down.
TTAACTGTTTAAATGTAAACAGTAGGGATCCTATCCCAAAATATCCTCTCTCTTTTTGTCTAGGATGTCGACAAGAGTCCTTTTGGCTACTCTGTCAATTCCAATAACTCCTGAACGAACTGACATTGCTCGCCTTTTGGATATGGATGGCATAATTGTTGAAAAGCAACGCCGATTGGCAACATTGTTAGGACTTCAGGCTCCACCTACTCGAATTTCTCTTATTAATGATATGGTAAGTACTTTCCATAAACATGTTTAGGTTGCTAATTTATGTTATTAAGACTTTATTTGCATCAAGTGACATTTAGCCCTTCCAGCATATAGAGATGTTGAATTACTTGTAAATTACAATATATTTAATATCAATACCGGTGTATTGTAATTTGAAATATTAAAATGTGCCTGCATCTGTATGAAACCCCATCTGAGAAAAGTCATTGGTGTTAACATTTGTTTCTAATTCATGTTTCGTAGGTAAGATTTAATGTAGTTCAATATGTCGTCCCAGAGGTAAAAGAGCTTTATAACTGGCTTGAGGTAGATTTTCATCCACTGAAGTTATGTGGCCGCGTATGCAAGGTAAGATTTTGAGATAAATGCCAGTGCAAATATTGGTTTATAGTAAAAAAAAATTAAGTTGAACAGTGCAAAAAAAAAAGTGTTAGAGCTTGATTATTATGTGATTTTTTTTCTTATTGTTTAACTTATATAGCTTCCCATCTCACAACAGTGAATCTGGACTAAGTCTCATATTGATTCTATATATTGCTTGATAGATTTTATTTTAAAAAGCCTGTAAATGAAATAGTTTTATTGTTGCCAATTCTTCAGTATGCTTTCATTGTAAGAAATTCTCTTTTTTTAAATTATACATAGCATCCAGAAGTGTATATTAATCAATGAAATGTTAGATGAATTTGCATTTACATAGTTGGTACTATGTATCAAACAGCAAACCTTTAATTCTTCACAGTATTGATGGAGGTGATGTAGGAAAAACTATTACAAAATTTTTTGTTTCGTTACTATTCATGGAAATAGTTATCTTTTGTTCAGCAGTATACTTCTGACATAGAATTCCTTCACAGTTGCAGAATACAGTATATTTCTGGGTATTTTTTCTTAAGATTTATTAAATAATAGATGATGTTTAATTAATGTATCATATATATAGTCATTGCCAATAACAGCTAAACACATTTAAACTTGATATACATGTTGAAATAGTGAAATTACTATTAGCATTGAAATATTTATGACTTTTAAGTGCTTTTTTCCTAGCAAATGTTATACATATTTTTCAGTGATTGTCTCAGTTTGCATTAATTTTCATTTCTAGTGTATTCCTATGTATTACTGAGAAAGCAGTTGTAAGTTGTATTAAATGAGAAGCAGGTGCATCATTCATGTGTATCATTTGTGCTCTCTCCCCCCCCTCTATCCTTCCCCCTTTCTCCCTCTCCCCTTTCCTTCGTGTGTGTGTGTGTGTGTGTGTGTGTATGGGGGGGGCGGGGGAATGATACATATATTTGCATGAACGATAAACTGGCCAAGATTTACAGATTGTTCACTTTTGTTGTAATATGAGTGCATATAGGAAATAAATGCAATCTAGTGAGAAAAATCTACCTGTCTAAATCACTGCTACTACCATTTACTGATGCACTGGTTCTGTGCAGGTTTTAAACTGGGTAAGAGATCAATCTGAGAAAGAGCCAGAATTGCAATTGTATATTCCTCATCTGCAAAACAACACCATCCTTAGACTACTTCAGCAGGTATGGTTGGAAAACAATACTTTTAAAATATTGAATTGTAATTGTAAATGTTTTTTACTATGCATCTTTAATATATCGTTATTAATTTATGTATCTGAATGCATTAAAGTTCTTTTGATTCTAAAGCACATATCATTGACCTGCTTCCTTTGCACTGGTAAGCAGTGTTATTTCTGGTGTGCTATAGGGAGATTGTGAAGGCTAATTAGCAGCTTTGCTTCATTTAGAATTGCTGCCAGTCTCCTTCATACATGGTTGCTGCTCAAAATAGTGAAGGGTTTTTTTAAATAAATGGCAATTGCTAATATCAAGTATTATTTATATTTGAATAATTATTGTTGATCTTGAAGTTTTTAAAGTTGACCGAGTTCCTTAAAAATTTGGTTATTAAGAAACTGGTATGATTTGTTGGAAAGAGATTAATATTTCTGTATTTTTGCAGGTGGCTCAAATTTATCAAAGCATTGAATTTTCTCGCTTGACTACTTTGGTTCCTTTTGTGGATGCTTTCCAACTAGAACGTGCCATTGTTGATGCAGCCAGGCATTGTGATTTACAAGTGAGTGATATGGACAAGCTTCAGATATTTGTGCATATTTGTTTTTCTTTAAATCTGAAATTTTCATTATTAAAAACATAAAGTAGCAGGTATACATCTTACTGTTAGCCCTCCTAGGTAAACCAGACAGGAAACATAAAGTGGATGAGCTAATTCTATTATATTATAAGACTACATTAACATAATCTTGCAAGTCCGAAAATACAGATTTCCTCCCACCACTTTCAACTACCTGATTAATTAGGGTGAGTCTTTCCTAAATTTCTTCCTCTGATGTTAAGCAACTGAGAGCTTCTACCTAATAATTTTCTAGACAGCATCTCTCCTCACTCATCAAGGTCATTTTCACATACAGTACCTTTATACTTATGAAACCCAAACCAGCAGCTTCTGTATATTTTGCTTAAGTGGAAGAAGGTATAAAGTAAAAGCCCATCATCTGAATTATTTTCTGCATACTAAAGTAGTGAAAAACTGCCGGGTAATCTGAATGAGTATGTTTCCCAGCTACTGATATTTAGAAGTATAAATGAACATAATCGCAATATGTTACTAAATAAACTTTATTTTAAACTCTTTATTTCTGGCAGCATATTTAGCATAAAGTGAAGTTGCAATGTTTAAGCTGTAATTCTGTGTTTATGGTGTACTCATTCAATGGAACTCAGTAAATTATTACTGAATGTACGTGCATAGTTGGTTAAATAACTATTAACCTTGTCAAAATATGTGTGTGTTGGAGAAGGTAGAATGTTTCATCTTAGATGTCTGCTGACATGCAGGTATGTATCATTTAAAAACAGAATACAATTTTATTTTAAGATTAGATTTTCCATATGCAGGTTTGGATGACAAAAAAATAGAATAGAACTTAACATTGTTTAAATCAGGGGTCCCCAATCTTTTGGATTTCAAGGACCACTAAATTTGTAATTTTAAATTCCGCGGACCACTAATATGATCTGCCTAATGACCAACCCCTGATTTAGTGCAATATAAAAACTGCAAATAATTTTTCTGCGGACCACCAAAATTTTCTCGTGGACCACTAGTTGGTGACCACTGGTTTAAATAATTTCAATGTATTATTGTTTTGAAATGAATTCTTAGCATTCTAAGTGTTTAAGAGCAGTAATATAGCAATTACAATAGCACTTAACAGCCTCACAGTGCTTTTACAGCCTTTCTAAGCAGTTTATAGTTTTTCATTTACTAATTTTTATTGACTTTACTTTTTAAAGGTTCGCATTGATCATACCACCCGAACATTAAGTTTTGGGTCCGATTTAAACTATTGCACCCGAGAAGATGCTCCTCTTGGACCTCAGCTGCAGAGCATGCCCTCTGAGCAGATTAGGAACCAGCTGACGGCCATGTCATCTGCACTTGCAAAGGCTCTAGACTTTATTAAGCCACCTCATCTATTGGTAAATCATAGCTTTTGGGCTGCTTTTTAAAAGTATTGTGTACCTTGGGGAAGCTTTGGTGTGTTCAGTTATGATCAGAGTGTTGCTTCTTTTCCTTCTAATTCACATTTCTTGTTTCCCTAGTAAATTGGGGTCCTTCACATGATTCCAGTCCCAGTGGATAAACACACATGGGGGAAAAAAAGGAGATGAAATGGATTTTTTTACGATTTTTAGATGCTATCTCAGATTAATTATGATAAGATAACCTTTATTGTCATTGTTTTTACTGTGAGCACACTGGCACACATTAAAAATGAACTCCTGTTGCCTGCAATACACACACAGACACACATGCATACATACATGTATATGTACATACACACACACACACACACACATCACTGTTTGTTTTGAATACATAGTGGAAAGAGAAAACTTTCACAGTTCACAGAGTTGATAATATATGGAACAAAAGTGTGGCTGAACCTGGATTTTCTGCTTCAGATACCATGAAGCCTCCTCCCAGAAGCTTAACAGGGAAAATAGGTCATGGGGAGGATGTGTAGCGTCCCAGACAATCCTGCAGACCCTGTTCATGCAGAATTTATATGCCATGGAGTGAACTGCCAATAATCTTTTGGTCAATAAAACTACCAATTGAATCAGTAAAAGTTACATTTCAGTAGAAGGCGGTGGCTGCCTTAGGACAAACTTCATTGTACTTTCAGAATTCAGGCCTGTCATAATAGGCCAACATAAAGATCAAAGAGTCAGTGAAAGTTCTCATTCTTATACAGGAAGACTTTGGGTTACAACTGCAGTAAGGACCTGGATTGCCATTGCTAAGCAATGCGGTTATGAAATGTGATGTCATATGACTACATTGTGTAGCAATAGCAGTCCCGAACAGACCTGGTTGCCATTGTAATCCCAAAATGTGTGGGGAAAAACTGAATTACACCACTTGTAATTCAGTCATAAAGAGTCATAAAAAGCGAAGCTGCTGTCTCAGGCATAATGCAGGGAAGCTATTCTATTTTCTATTCTACTTCAGGCAGCAAAATACTTGGGGTCTTCTTGAATGGGGGGGGGAGGAGGGAGGAATGTAGAAGAGTAATTATGTAGAGAAACTACAGGAGTCCTGCAGGTAGTCCTTGACTTGCAACCATTTGTTTAGTGATAGTTCAAAGTTACCACAGCAGTGAAAAAGTGACTTACAGCTATTTTTCAAACTTACAGCCATTGCAACATCCAGAGTTCTTCAGAATGTAATTGGTGGATTTAACTTTAAAAGAATCAAGAAATACAAAGTACTGGTACAGTTACTGGTACAAAGTACTGGTAAAGTTGCTGGTACATTAATCAATGTGTACAGTAAAATGTATTATGAGTGACTAATATTTATTTTCATATTTTAATGAATTTCCTAAAAGTTTTCGGTTAGGTTTCGCTTTGATGGGCATATTTGGAATTGTGAAAAATTTTCTCAGGATTTTTGCAAATGGTTGCAATGGTTGGCCTGCAGCTGTTTCAGAGTTCCATTTTGCTGAAATTCTGTCATGCTTCCTCTTTTTCAGTAAAAAGCTAATGCTGAGTAAAAGAGATGCATTTTTCCCATTTTTCTGAACGTGTGACCTATACATACCTTTCAAGAGAGAATATTCCATAGTTTAGCAGCAACATTGGAAACAGCCTTTCCCCATGTGTTAGAACGCTCAGACTATAGCAACAAAATCTTCAAAATCGCCTATTCTGCTGATCTAAATAAATACCGTAGTATTGTTCTGAATTTTGGTAATGTAATTGTCTCTTGTAGCATTTGAATCTCAAAAAATAAACTTATGTTATTAACCTTTATTCAGCTAGAAAAGGAAGAACAACACCAACAGGCAGTTACAGCTTACTTAAAAAATTCAAGGAAAGAACATCAGCGTATCCTTGCTCGTAGACAGACTATTGAAGAAAGAAAAGAACGTCTTGAGAGTTTGAACATTCAGCGTGAAAAAGAAGAGCTGGAGCAGCGTGAAGCTGAACTCCAAAAAGTTCGCAAAGCTGAAGAAGAGAGACTGCGACAGGAGGCAAAAGAGCGTGAAAAAGAGCGTATTCTGCAGGAACATGAGCAAATTAAAAAGAAAACTGTTCGTGAACGTTTGGAGCAGATTAAGAAGACAGAGCTGGGAGCCAAGGCTTTCAAAGATATTGATATTGAGGTAAGGAAGGTTATTTCTGTGTGGTAATGAATCAATTTTTAATTTATGGCCTGGCTTCCTGTCAAGGACAATTTTTCCCATGCCATGCTGCCTGAAATCTTTTCAGTTAGGAATAAAAGGATTGTAACTCAAAGCAAGTTTTCTGTTCCCACTACTAACAGGCAGATGACCCAGCAACCTTAGAATTTGGGGTTTCAGACTTGTGCTATTCCAGCATCCATTCCTGTTTCTTCCCAAAGTGTGTATTTCCAGTTAAACCACTCAGCAGCTGCTTGTCTGGATTAAGTTTCCTAACTTTAATGTGTTTTCCCCAATTTGACTTAAAGTACTGCATTCTATGATGTTAAAATAATTGATAAATATACTAAATGTTTAAGAAAAAAAACAGTAAATGTATTGTGGGAAATACAGCATATTTGAACTATAGAAATATTTTTATCACATTTAGAAATCTTGTATGTTTTAATATTTATTATTTGAAGGATCTTGAAGAATTGGATCCAGACTTCATTATGGCAAAACAGGTTGAACAACTTGAAAAAGAAAAGAAGGAATTACAAGAGCGTCTGAAGAATCAGGAGAAAAAGGTAAAAGCCTATGTGAATGTAGGCAGAAAATAAAAGCACTTACAACTAAACTGAAAACATTTTGTTTTCTCAACTTTTAAGAGACTAAATCATCTTTTTTTTAAAAAAAAATCTAGATTGACTATTTTGAAAGAGCAAAACGTTTAGAAGAAATTCCATTGATTAAAACTGCCTATGAAGAACAAAGAATCAGAGATATGGATCTTTGGGAACAACAGGAAGAAGAAAGGGTAAGATTTTGAACTTGCTTATTTGAGAAGCAATTCTTGGTAATAACATTTTTCTAGTAAATGTTCAATTCAAGTTAATTTGCTTGCCCACTAGCAACATTTCCTGGATAAAATTATTATTGTTAAGTACTGGAAAATTCCAGTCTCCTTTGAATTTTGTCACCACAGAATGCATGTCTTCCACAGAATAAATTACGCAAGCTATAAGTAAATTTACTTAATTTCTGTAAAGTTTCTCCAGTTCTGTAATAGTTAAAATTATGTACTTAATGCAAAATCATGAGTAGGTAGTCTTTGATTTAGGATCATGATTGGGACAGGAATGTCTGTCGCTAAGCGATGTAGTTAAGTTTGCTGATTTTATGACCTTTTTACTGCATTCATTAAGCAAATCCAGCCCTCCATTGACTTTGCTAGTTAGAAGCCCATTGGGAAAGTCACAAACCGCAATCATGGGACCCAGGATTGTGCAACCGTTGTAAATACATGCTAGTTGCTAAGCACCTGTATTTTGATCATATGATCCTGGAGTGATTGTAATGGTCATAAAGTGGACTGGTTGTAAATCACTTTTTTCAGTTCCATCATAACTTTGAATGCTTGTTAAAGTAATAGTCATAAATCAAGGACTACATGTAACAGATCCCTCAGTGTGAAACTCAGTGTGCTAAATTTTAGGCATTGTAAGCTGAACATCATATACAACAGTATATTGATTTGATTTTGAATGTGTTTCAGATCACCACCATGCAACAGGAACGTGAAAAAGCTCTTGAGCATAAGAATAGAATGTCACGGATGATAGAAGACAGTGAATTGTTTATAACTAGGCTCAAGACTGCAAGGAGATCAATTTATGAGGTACATTTAATTTTTTGCTAACTATAATCCTACATATGGTATCTTTTAGTACAGTAATAAATTAGAATGGGCAGGCAGTATCTTAAGAAACCAGCACCATGTTTGACATTTAGGGCATTAGCTCAGCCAAAATTGGCTAGGATTGCCTCCAACATTCTGTTTGTATTTTTTATTTGAGTGTTTATCTGTATGTCAGATAAAATTCAGGAGAATGTGCAACTGTTATAAAAATAAAACAGTGCCCAGTTACCTTGAAGTAAGAAAGGTGACCAATAAATAAATAATAAACAAATAAATGAATGAATCTGAGTTCCAGCATAAGAACAATTCTGCCTTGATTGGATTAAGTATAAATTAAAATGATGGGTTTTAACAGACTTTCAAAATTCCCTTTTTCTTGACCTTATTTGCCTTTAAAGGTTAACAGAAAGGCTCCTCAATTCACTTTCCCATCCTGCAGATGTGACTCTGCTCCTTGGGATGGAGCAATGACTTGGAAAGCTACATTCAGTTCTGGAGTTGTACCCATATTTGAAATATATTTTATATACTGTCATGCAACAAAAAAGACATGAATATTATTTATAAAATCAGCATGAGTTTACTTTGTGTTGATAGTTCATAGTATGTTTATATTTTGTTGTCTGTTACTCCACATCTTCATATTATTCAAGAATATAAAGAGTACTTGTTTTCTTGTAGAATAGAATAGAATAGAATAGAATTTTTTATTGGCAAGTGTGATTGGACACACAAAGAATTTGTCTTTGGTGCATAGCTTTGTATAACTTGTTTTCTTCTTATAACTAGCTCTACAAGTAGATAGAATCTCTGTGTTTTTATCACCATCTGCAAAGCTAGAAAATAATTTGGCATATATCCATATTTGACCTTCTGCATGCTGCTTGTACTATTTCTGTAGTTCCAAATTAAATATTGTTATTTCAGGAAAAACTTAAACAATTCGAAGAAAGATTAGCAGAGGAAAGATGTAATCGTTTAGAAGAACGTAAGAGAGAGCGCAAAGAAGAAAGACGCATTACTTACTATCGTGAGAAAGAGGAGGAAGAACAAAGATTGCAAGAGGAGAAGATGCTTAAAGGTAAATGTTGAAAGGTTCTTCCTAAAATAACACTCTATCCTCATCTTCTATTTATACAGATCTTATATATTACTTAATAGTAATCTTGTATAATTTGTTGGATAGATGTGTGCTATGGCAACTGTTAGAAGTAGACGTTCAGTATATCTCACAATTCAAAATAGAGGTAGTCTTTGCTTCACTACCGTTTGTTTAGTGCCTGTTCAAAGTTATAACCATAATGGTGTTAAAAAAAAGCAAGTTACAACTGGTTCTCATACTTACAACCCTTGAAGAGTCCCCGTAGCCATCTAATTATCATATGGGTGCTTGGCAATCATTGCACGTTTACAGTGGTCACTGTGTCTGTGATCACGTGATTGTCTTGTTGCAGTGATTGCGGGGGTTGGGAGTGGGAGGCACCATATTACGGTGGTTCTCCTTCCTCCGATCATTCGCAATTTGTGTTGGCAGGGAGGCAGAGGTCGGCCCCGAGGCCCTTGATATGTGGGGTGCCACAGGGGTCGGTGCGCTCACCCCTACTGTTCAACATTTATGTAAAGCCACTGGGTGAGATCATCCGTGGCTTCGGGGTGGATTTCCATCAGTACGCTGATGACACTCAGCTGTACATTTCCACCCCAGGCCACCCCAACGAA
>JANHFJ010001041.1:45676-59661 GCA_032468195.1 Cerberus rynchops | reverse complement strand
CCCCCTGTAACCTCACTGTTCCACTTCCTTCCCTCTTGTTCATACACATGTATTCTGCCTTACTATGACTGATTTTCTCCTAAAGTTTGCAGGCCTCATCTGATCAATTTCAAAGTCAGTCTTTCTTTTGTTCCTTTTCCCATCAAACCACTTTGGTTCCATTCTGGTCTGTCTTTAGAGGCTTGCTTTGCTGATTGACAGACATATGGACAAACAAGAATGTAAAGAGAGAATCCAGAGTCCTTTTAACATACTTTCCCCAACATTCCACTGTGTATTCCAAAAAAATACTACAGAAACAATTTGCATTGTCACAAAAATTTAGGGATGCTTCCATTTTATAGATAGTCCTTGCTTAACGATGATTTCTGTCACTAAACGGTCGTAAAGCACAATGTTGCATGGCTACATCACTTAGCAACAGCAATCCTTGCAGTCTCCATTGCTGTCATTAAGTCATGATCACAAGACATTAAACAAGGACTTCCTTGCAGCTTTGTGCCAACTTTGAACAAGCAAGGTCAGTGGGGAAGCTGACAGGAAGTCACAAGCCGGTGGGGGGGGACTTGCAAACAGGCTGGCAATGAGTAAGTGCCTACTATGGCTTGAAGGCAACCAGGCAAGGAGAGTCTGATGCCAGGCATGGGACAGCTATCATGTCATTGGATGGGTATGTGCTACAGAGTTTAGATTCATTGGGATAAAGAACAATAGGAGTAGGAGCAACTTAGTAGACAGTTGCAATCTTCCCTGGCCATTGACTTTGCTTGTATAAAGGTGAGTGGTGATCACATGACAACAGGATGTTGCAACCATTGTAATTGTGAACATGTTGCCCAGATCATGATCAGTAACTGCTGGCATGGCTGAAACCTCAGACTACTCATAAGTACCACTTCTTCAGTGCTGTTGTAACTTTGGAAGTTTGCTACATGAGTAGTCGTTAACCAAGAATTACCTGTATTAATTTTTTTCCAAGAGCATTTTAAATATCCATTACCTTTTTAAAAACCTTTTCCCCAAAAAAATAATTTTAATTGATATGAAAATAGTGATGGTATAAGTCATTCTCTTATAGATAACCTGTAGTTGAAGATCCTTTCTTTAGGACTGACATAACTTTTATAATTAAAGGGATGACACTGGCTGGAGAAGAGGACCAGCTGAGGAAGCCTCTAGCTGGAGAGATTCAGGTCGTCGTGATGAATGGGACAGAGGTGGTCGTGACTCTAGAGATGACCGTGGTAGTCGTGATCTTCGAGGTCGTGTTGAAGAGAGAGAAAGGAGAGGACCCCCACCCAGAACAGATCGGGAAGAAGGTAGACTATTTCTATCCAATTCTGTTGTTGTTATATAAATCCTATCAGAGAAACAGGGAATGCATTTCCGTTACAAAATTGCAGGTGGTGTATGTATTTATTTTTATATATTTAATAAGTGTATAAGACAACCATATGCATTTCTCATATGCATCCATCTCTAGGAAGTTAATGGTTAAAAACAATAGAAATAACATAAAATAGCAAAGCAGCTGATTTAACTCTACCAAGACCAAGAAATGGGCCCACCTACACTAACAGCATTCCAGGCTTAATGACAAAGCCAAATGCAAAAGTCCAGCAGGGTCAGGATAAATCTAATCTCTGAGGTAATGATCCAGAGAGCAGATGTCATTACAAAAAAGTCTTTCTTCCGAGGCCCTGCCAGATGGCACTCTCTTATAGATGGGACCCAGAGCATGCTTCTCCTGCTGGGTCTCACAGTACTGATAGACACCATTGGGGAGCAATGGTCCCAGAGGTAGTCCAGCCCCATATTGTGAAGTGCTTTAAAGGTTAACTACCAGCAACTTGAATTACATCCGGAAGCAAATTGGTAGCCAATGTAGCTTGCGGAGCAGACATACCACATGGTTTGAATGACTGGTACCTGTAACTATCCGGATCACCCCTTTTTGCATCAGCTGAAGTTTCCAAACACCTTTTGAGAGCAGTTCCACTTGGACGTACTGCAGTAATCTAAGCAGGAGGTAACCATGGCATGAGGGACTGAAACAGAACATACCTCACCTTGAGCCAACAAATAAGCTCACCAGTGACTTCATGTAGATGTTAAAACAGGAGAGTGGACATCACTGAACCCTGTGGCATTCCACATGATAAGGGCCTTGAGCTGAACATCTCCTTTCCTATCAAACCAACTGGAACTGGTCGTGGAAGAAGGAGGAAAATCTGAACCCCCAAAGCCATTCCAGAATGGTACTATGATCAGTGATCTGAGAAGTCAAGAAGAACAAAGTTTGCACAACTACCACCTTCACAACCTTCTCTAGAAAGGAAAGATTGGTAATTGGATGAAAATTGTTGGATATAGTGATGGCTTCTCAAGAAGGGGGGGTGCATCATTACCCCTTTAAGAGATGGTGGAATTACCCCCTCTCAAAGAAAAAGTCACTATCAAGCCCAACCACATGTCACCCTGGGGATGCATTAATCAACAAGGAGGAACATGGTTCTAATACAGATGTGGCTGAGCTAACAGCTGATAGAACACTGGCATTTTTCTTAAGCCAACAGGATCAAACTCCCCAATAACAAAATATTGCCTTAGTCATCTTTACAAGATCTATAAACAGAGCCCAATATAGAATGAATCTGAACAATTTTATCTGCTAGACATCATTGTTGGAAATATTGACACTGTTAAACACAACAGTATGCTTTTTAAAAGTAAAGCAGAATTATTAAATCACTTTATCAGCAATAGCACTTAGACTTATATACAGCTTCACAGTGCTTTACAGTGCTCTTTGGGCAGTTTACAGAGTCAGCATCTAACCCCCAACAACCTGGATCCTCGTTTTACTGACCTCGGAGGGATGGAAGGCTGAGTTAACCTTGAGACGGTAAGGATCGAACTCCTGGCAATCAGCAGAATTAGCCTGCAGTACTGCATTGTAACCACTGTGCCACCATGGCTCCTTTATTGTCCCTTTTATTGCAGAGTACAAAATCTAGAAATGGCTGTTTTGCCAATATTGAGTATTCCATATTGTATGAGTGGCCAGGAAAATAAAATAGGAGTTTGCCAGTACAGTTCAACAGAAGGAGCTATGGAAGAAGGGGAGCCACCAGAGAAGCATTCTGAGGGATTGGGGGTCCAGATGTTGAGGTTAAAAAAGTGATCTACCCATGTGCGGGTAACATCATGCTCCGAACTGACTTTCTTACTGTTTAACAAAATGGAATAGAAATGTTAGAAAACAAAAAAATTCAAAATGATGTTAATGGGTTACTGAAATAGTCTGACAAATTTGTATGACAAATACAGACATCTATCATAAATATTTAAATGTGACTTCATGCACAGAATCTTTATGGTGAATTGAACCATATGATCTCAATTGTTCTTCCCTACTCTACAACGTCATGATTATTTTATTCAATTTTGTTCTTTTATAATGCAGCTTTTGAAATACATATAACCCTAACCCTGAATTTACAGTATATGTATTAATTCAGTGTAATTATTTCTTATTCCTTAATTTTGTTCTGTGGTTATGCTTCATTATTGTTTCTTCCTGTTCTTCTAGATTTTGATTCATTACCTATCCCAGTAAATGAAGTACAGCTGAAATACTGCTTTTTATTTTTCAGTGAGCTCATGGAGGCGTAGTGATGATAGAAAGGAAGAACGTGAAGAACGTGAACCAGTTCGAAGACCACCTCCTGCTGCTCCTACTCCTGGTCCTTCTGTTTCCAAAGAACGAGAAAAAGAGGGTGAGAAAGAGAAAGCTTGGAGAACAGATAAAGACCGAGAAGCTCTTCGTCGCACTCAAAATGAAACTGATGAAGAGGGTTGGACCACTGTACGACGCTAAGTTCAAAACCTAAACATGGTTTTAATTGGTGTTTTGCATTGATTTGATAACAGATTATAATATTGGTGCTTTAAGAGTCTGAATTTGAATTCTTTAACAAAGTTTTCTAGAAATGAAAGCATGAAACTCTTACTTGTATGCAAACTGATCATGCACAGAACTTACAACTAATAGTTGGAAATTAAATACTGGTTATCTAAAATTTCAATTGTATGTCACAGATCACTTGGTGGTAAGAATAAAAAAATAAATTCTATAGGTATCTTTGAGTGGCATGTACATCTCAGTCAAAAACAAAACTGATTTTTATGTTAACTAACCTTATACTTTAAAATGGATATGGCCTGCAAAGCATATGTTTAAAGCAATGTTTCTGGTTCCATAAACATGACTTTGTAAGGTTGTACAGTCTAAAATTGGTATTTGATGGCAGAGGCTATTGCTGGTAGTATTATTGGATTCAGTATGTTTTAATTTGATTTATATAGAATAAATGTCATGGGTCTTTTAGCTATGCTGGGAATCTTTCTTTTGTTTATTTTCAGTAGATTCTACTTGAATGCACAGTCTTATCAAGCCATTTGCAGTCTTTACTTTCACAATGAGTGCCACAGTAGTATTGAAACAACAGGCTTTTAAAATTGAAAGTATTTGAGTAATCTTTTTGCTGAGCATTTTTGTTCCTTGCTGTGTATAGCCACTGCTCTTTCTGGTATTGGTAATCTCTGCCTTTTGAAACATTTATATAGTGTCATTTCATATACATGATCTGTGGAGGAATCACTCACTCCTCCTTTCCTTCTGAATTTCTTGTCTTCAGGGTAAGTGCTTTACCTTTAAACCAAGTGCTTTGTAGTAAGAGTGGGTGGACTTCAATTTGGAGGGCTGAAATAGCAATGTTAGTGATTGTTTTTAATTGAAGCCAACACAGAACTTGCTGCTATGTGTTAACTTCAATGATAAATAAACTTAAAAATCTAACCTAGTATTTTGTTGTGACTTTTTAATTGATGTTTCAGATGTTCATAAATCTTTCTTCTAACATATTTGAGGGAATAGTTTGATGGAACTTACATATCTATTCTTTTTCCAGCAGTCTTTTACCCAGTGAATAAGTATTTTTTTAATAGTTGTCTGTTGAAAATAAAGTGCTAATGAATTCAAATACAAATTAAGAATTCATTAAAATGAATGGAAATATATTTTTCATATTCTCAATCTCATTTTAATTGAAATAAATGTGGACTTAGTTTCCTCTTAGTTTATATCATCAAAGTATTATGGTTTTAGACAGGAATGCCACTTTGCATTGTTAAATATAAGTTTAGGGACGTTATATAGTTATGATAGACATTAAGAAAGAGGTTCCCCCCATTTCTAATGTTTCTCCTGCATTTGTTAAAAAAAAATTGGGTGAAAAACTCAGTAATGAAAACTATTCACTGAAAAATAAAAATCAATCATTCAAATTATATAATCAGAAAAAAATCAGCATCTTAGATCTTGAATATACATTGCAAACCTACAATATAAAATAAAATAGATTGCACAGCATCTCTGATTGTTAGCATTTAGAATGTGCATATGTTATAAAAAATTCATGCTATTAAAAACAGTAAGATAGAAGAACTAATTTTCTTAATTGGTTTTTACATTTCATTGGGGAAATGTTATGTTTTGCATTTCCTGATTTTATTTAGTTTTCATGGAAACTGGAAGATTGTAAGAGGTTCAATGAAGAAAGATGTATACTTACCACATTTTACAGTTAAAATCTTATCACTTTCTGATCCCTGTCATGGGTAATTTCCTCAGTAAAGCAGTTAACTTGCCCTTTACAGAGAAGCTACCATCACAAATTAAACCTCAAAATAACTATGAAAAAGGACCGCATACAGTTGAGACCTTCCAATTTTATGTGAAACTGGTTTGATAACTGAACTTTAAAACACTGAAAAAAGGACTGATTTTTTTTTACAACTTTCAAGACTATTATCAGGATTAATATTTTATCCCAGGCAGGAGTTTGAGAAATTCACTTGGAATCATATTCCAAGAATCAGGAAAAAATCTAAATCAATTCAATAAAAATCATTTTTTAAAATATTGTTTCTGCTAATATTTAATGTAGCTCCAGTGTAGACTAGTTTAGGATGAGAAAGCCTAAAATCAGCCAGCATAGATCCTCAAGTGAGGATCACAGAGATCAGTTAAATGCTTGATTAGATATAACTTGGATAAATGCTATCTTGTTAAATGCCTATTTTTATTTTTGAGCATATTTCACTTTTCTTGGAAATGCAGAAGCAATCTGGATAAGCAATGGATTTTTAAGATAAACAGGTCTTTTTTGACAAAAAGTGTTTTGCACAAATATAAAAAATGCAGTAGTGGTATAACAGCAGATTACAGTAAAAAGTAATTTTGACTGCAAATAACCTGATTGAGCTAAAAACGATTGAAACAATCAGTATACTCAGTTATTATATACAATCTTAAAATATTGAATTTTACAGAAGCAATACAAATGAAGTGTTCTGTCCTCTAAAGTTGACAGCAAGCATTGCTGGCAAGTTTCATCTGTTAGTCATAGAAAGATTTAACAGAATTTCTGTGCTACTCAATAATAAAATTTTGGATGCCGTATATCAATCACAGTTTCCCCAACCTTTCTGCCTTTGCGGACCAGGGAAAGGGCAGGGGGAGGGAATGGTTACTGGCAAGTGTGCATGCGTAGCCCAGCTGCAAACACCTTGCAGCCCACTAGTGGGCCGTGGTGTGTGTGTGTGTGTGTGTGTGTGTGTGTGTGTGTGTGTGTACAGAGAGGGTGAAGGGAAGGAAGAATCACAAAAACATGGGAAGTGATTTGGTTATAGGCCCAATCACTATTTCAAAAATAGAGCAATCCTTTTTGAGTAATCTTTATCATGCTGTATAAATGGATAGTACACATTCAAGTACCTTTGAAAAATGTTCCTGCTCTTAAAAAAACAATACTCCTTTCTGAAAGTGAAGTTAAAATATTTTGATTGCAGAAAGCTGTCTTAATATAGAAATAATTAGCCCAAGTGACCAACAAATATGTAGAGGTAAGTAAATTACAACCATTCGTTTAGTGATGGTTTTAAGTTACAGTGGCATTGAAAAAAAGTTAATTATGACCGTTACCCATATTTTCAATGTTGCTTGATCCATGAGGTCATGTGATCAGAATTTGGATGCTTGGCAACTAGCATGTATTTATGAAGGTTGCAGTATCCTGGGGTCATGTGATCACCTTTTGTGACCTTTTGATGGTCAATGGCGAAGCCAGATTCCCTTAATCGTGTTACTAACTTAACTGCAACGACTCATTTAACAACTGTCTTGCTTAGCAACAGAAATTTGTGGTTGTAAGTTGTGGAATAACCATAATGGAGTGATAACCTTTATATAAATCCACAAAATGAATTGATTAGAGTAAAATGTGAAACAACTGTAGTGCTCTGTAGTGACAAAAATGTATTTATTCTCGTTTCTTCCTTTTGAGCTTCCCTACCATGAGTAGAAAAACAGTTGCTGTACAGCTTCCATCTCACTCCAGTCTATGAGTCATTAACTATTTCTTATTTGTAACAAGATGATAAACTTTGATGGTGATTATGAATTTTTCCAAGTGTGTAGAAATTAGATTATTCATAAATATACATCCTTTACTGTTCGGATTATGTAAATATTTGTGTAAGGTTGTCTTGATCTGGTTGTTTTAACTACAAATATTAGATGAAAGCAAAACTATTTTTCAGAAATAATTTTTGTAAAAAAATTCTGAAAACAAAATTGTATCCCTCCTGGCAATGTTAGGACCATTTTAATAGTTTCTATTACATCCAAATTTATAATAGGGGGCACTAAGAGTGTGCTTTTAAATTATCCAGAAAAGTTGATATACATATAACATTTTTATGAGACTTATTTAGGAAATGATAAGGAAATATATTTATTCCCACACAACTTTACTTTCATGTGTGTTTTATTGTGCATCTGGCAAATTCAACATTGAACTGGGTTTTGGATTGCTTAAATTAATTAAACTCTTTATTCAACCTTAGATTCCTTGTGTTATAAAAATGAGCTTCCATGCCACCTGCTCATTAGATAAAAAGAAGAAAATAACATTGATGTTTCTCTGTAAACTACCTTATCTTAATTGTCAGTGTTCCCATTAATTTCACTAAAAATTACTTTCAAGGAAGTTTGCTTAGAATACAAGATGCTAAACATTCTGGGATAATGTTTCAATTACTAAATTTATGTACAGATGTCAATTTCTTAAAGAACAGAAGCACTGTCAGTTGCAATGATTAAAATTGCTTCCTTATAGAAATATGTGTTTTGTTACATTACATAAATTGGATACATCTAAATTAACTTTTCTAACTTTAATATATTGCATACACCTAATAACATGTGTTCTAATGCTGATTACCTAGAAGTACAACTTAAAGTTAACTATTATAGACAGTTTAAAATTTTGATTTATTTAAAACCAAATTTTTGAAGCAAATATGAGCAATCTTTCCCTGAACAGCCTCTGAGATTTATTAAACATGTCCCCAAATTTGGCTGTACTCTTTATCGGTGCTTCCAACAAAACCAAGTATGAAGATTGATTGAAATTTTTGTCAAATTCTTTCTGCCTGTACTTTGCCCTAAGACAATTTGATTATTTCATTTGTATAACTCAGGGCTACAGATTCCCAATAATTTCTTTTAGTAATGCTATAACAACTTTAAGGGAATAATGCTTATTAAATATATACTAAATAGAATTTATTTGAAGAAGATTGTGTAGGGCCTGGCAATATGTTCCTTAAAAAGTTTTCATTTGCAATGTTCTAAATATTTACTTAAAAGTACTCTATATGTCTTTTAGTATTTTATTATTGAAGGGCAATATTCACAGCAAGTCTGCAACAGGATGCACTGGCCATGCTCAATTTAGCGAAGAGGAAAAAAGTCCTGATACGTCACATGATGCAGTATGTTTGATACCCCTGACATGGACTGAAAATTCATTCTAAAAACACATAGAAACTTAAATTATATGTGGGGAGGCAAGTAAGGCTGCAAAAATTTGAAACATATTTAAAACAAAAAACATGGTCCATCTTCATTTTCCAAGGAAATACACAAAATCTCCATCTTTGAAGTTTGATTGTATGTCATCTATCATCTATCTCTGTAAATAATGCAGCTGAACTCTAAAGATGCTTATTTAGTTGAAAGATTCCCAGTTTTATAAACATGCAAGTGTATGTATGTTTATGTGTATAAACACACAACTTGCCAAACCATTATTGAATGAGCCAGATTGGCTGGATTTAAACATGCTAATTCACAAATTATATTTAACCTTAGATTTCTGAGAGCCTATTCCCCCATCTGCTTTCTTATTTTAAAGAAACATTTTAATAAACTTCCCAGTTGGGTGCTTTCATGTCTGATATATAATTCCCAGGATTGTCAACAACTTCACACATCTAGAGGGCACTAAAGTGTCATATTTTAGTTGATTTCTGCTTTACAGTAATTGAATTGTAGGCTATGCAGTTGGGGAAAACTTGCCAAATATGTCTAGTAGTTTCTATGTAGAATAACTGACAGCATTCATCTTCAGGACTGCTTTATCCTGCAAGAGTTAACTCTACTTTGAAATGGTTAGCAAAAGACTTCTAGAGGAAGAGAATGGTGGACTGAAAATGGCTCAGTGAAAAGCAGAGCCAACAACTGTGGTGAAGAATGCAAGTAGAATGGCTCTTCAAACCTCTCCAAATAAAGGAGAGGTCTAGTGATAATCCAGAAGTACTCTAGACAGTTGCTCCTCCACGTGGTCTCTAGTGGGACTTGAGAACTGGGAGACAAGGGAATAGCTGCCTTGCTCAGATTGTAGTCAGTACCTTTAAAACAGTGTTTCTCAACCTTGGCGACTTTTAAGATGTTTGGACTTCAACTCCCAGAATTCCCCAGCCAGCAGAATTCCCCAAAGTTGAGGTCCAAACATCTTAAAAAGTTGCCAAGGTTGAAAAACACTGCTTTAAAAGGATACTAAGTTTGCATACTTTCCTAATCACATTTGGAATCTGCTTATTCACTACTTTTCAACAATTAGAAAACTTTGAAAGTAAGAACTCTGAAAAAAGATTGATTTTACCTACAAGCTTACCTACTTAAAAAATTTTTTAAAAAAAATATTCAAAATGTCCTGATAAACTTTAAATAAGATTTTGGAATTATAAAGAATCCTTCCTATGGGAAAATTATTTTGCTTTGAATAAGATTTTAAAAAATTGGACTCGAGAGAACTAAAGATTAAAGGAGAAAAACACAAATTTATATGCCAGATATTAACACTGGAAATACTGAATATTTTGAAAAAAATGAATTAAAAATTGATAACATCTGTCTTTGCATAGATTGTTCTAAAAGATGTTATGGAAGAGGAACAAGTTTTACTTGACAGAAACTGAGTTGAAAGTATTTACAAAAGACAGGCTATAATAATGATATAGGAAAAAACACTTCAATTGCCATAGAACTACTTGCTGTTTTAATAATTAAAAGGGACATACAATAAACCAAGAGAGTGACCTGGATAATTTTTCTATTTTGGATTTAGAAAGCAGGTTTTCTTTTTTAAGTTTTGAAGAATATATATATTTTTCTTTACTATTTTTTTGTTTTTCCTATTTTTCCCTTTGTACCTTTTATTACTTTTTGTTGTCTTTTTGTTATTTGTAGTTATATTTAACAAAAATTACTTGAAAAAATGTAATTGTTAGCAGAGAAAATAGACCAGCCTTTATTTGGTACTCTAGTGACATTCTCTGTAGTTTGGAACTCCTATAGAGATTTCAGGTAGCACTTTACAAACTTGCTAAAAATGTTTTTGGAGTGTAGCAATCACCTACCGTGTTCTCTCTGTGTGATTATATATGTGTAAAGTAAGCAATATATAATTTGTCTGAATAAATAACAAGTGCTGTTAGTTTTACAGTGCTAGTTTCAATCTTATTAACAGCATGTATCTTGTTAAAAATGGCATGCTACTCATATGTGGAAAATATAATTGGCAGACATTAACTCTATACCTGCTGTGGAAAAAAAAATCTAAGATCATATTGAAACTAACACTGGCTTTCATGCTGGAAACCAGTATCAAACAGTACTTTGTATACAGAAGGGGAAAATAATATAAAAATTTGGAGCAATAAATCACCAGCTTTTACTGCTACATGTACCATTTGTGGATTTATATCTACTAAATTGAAAATACATACAGTATTTCCTTTTTGCTATTTAGTTTTAAAGACATTGCATAAGGAGAGAACTCATTTGCCTTTGTTTTCAAATTATACAAGAATGTTTTTTCTTGTTTTTATGGTATACTTTGAAAACATATTTTTGTATCAACTTTAATTAAGCTGATGCTATTGTAGGATGAAAAGTCTATATGGCATGCAGTTCATAAAAGCTTATTACCTTTTAATACAAATTGTTAGAAAAGGCACAAAATTGTTAGAAAAGGCACTAACATATCTGGCATTAAAAAAGCATAATTTATCAGACTGATAATTTTGTTGCCATCCATATTACAACTTCCATGCCAGTTACACACAGACACAGACACACACACACATACTGGGACAAGCAGGGCAGGCAAAACCAGTCTTGGTTGGGGAAGCAAAAAAGTGTATTTTGGCGTTATAGGAGAAAACTCAGAGAAAAAACCCAGGTTCTTCTAAAATAGAAGTGAAGGTGTCACAAAAATCGATCAAGTGGTCTCAATTGGGCCAGCTGGAGGAAACTAGTATTTGGAGAAACCCACAAGGAAGGAGGTAACCTGGTGAAATCTCAAAACAGGCAGGTGCTTGAAATTGAGCTTAACAGCTGTGAGGGGGAAAAAAGGTTAAGAGGTGAATTCAAAACTATAAGACTTCTTAAGCATACATAAAGTGCAGCCTTTTCCCCAGTAATCAAAATATTGCTTGAAGGCAATGAAGACAGCAAAGGAAGCAAATGCCAATTCAACACATTTAATAAATGACCTTTCCAACCTTGATTTATAACCATTGTAGGACCAGCCAAACAGCTCTTTAAAAATCATTTGATTCATACATATTACTTAAAGTTGTATTAAGCTGCCTCATTTAAAGACAGTATTTTCTTTATTCAAAAGTGCTCCCTTTCCAGCCAAGAATATTAAACAAAGCTACAGCAAACGGAGCATTATATGCCTAAGAGATATCCTTAGTCCCATTTAAAAATCAGGTAAGTTTCACAATAAACAAATACAGTACCTGTCTAAACGGTTTGTTATCATTCTTAAGAGTTAATTTCAGAGGCCAGGCTTCCTGGCTATTACATATACAAACTAGAAGCTATACTCAGTTATTTGATACATAAATCAAGAACATCTCTCTGTACATTCTACGTCTTCATATTTAAATATATTAAGAAACATCATTTGATTACAATCGGTGTTTTTAAAAAAAATCCAAAAAAGGAAATAAACGCCTTTTTCTTTATATCCCTGTAGAGGGCACAAGAGAACAGGAGAAAAATAATAGTAAAAGAATGAATCGTCGCGGATATTTTTGTTCTGTTTCCTTTCCTTTCCTTGATCACAATGTTTTTGATCCGCAGTCCTGGGTCTCCACACAAACCACCGACGCGGCCAAAGCTCGAGAAGCGCCCCCTAGCGGAGCTTCTTGCCCAGGATGTGCCGGGCGTTTTTAAGCGGTTGTTTGGGGGCGCTGCCGTGCATTTTAGACAAGGGGCAATACTTGATGGTGTGCGCGTTGTCCCCGCTGGCTCCACAGAGAGGGCAAGTGTATCGCCTCAGCACCGGGCACAAGACTCGGCCGTCGGGTCCCTTCAGGATGTGCGTGGTGTAGAGGGCCACGGCTTCTTTATTATTCCGGCAGAAAACGCACACTTGCAATTCCGGCTTCAGCAGCCTGGAGGCGCTTTTCGGAGGCGCTGGCAGCCGGCCGTCGACCACCAGGCGGCCGCCCCAAGCGTGAGGCGAGCGATCTCTTCCCAGATGGTCAGGGGAGCAATTGAACACCACCGAAGCCGGGCTGGCTCGGCCGGAGAAGGGGCTAAAATCGGCGAAACGCTCCTCCAGCAGGTTTTCGCTCGGGGTCAGGTGATGGTGGTGGTGCCCGCACAAGTCAAAATCGTGCAAATCCAGGGAGCTCTCGAAATAAGGGGCTCCCCCTTCGTCGTCCTCCTCGTCGTCTTCCTCCTCCTCTTCCTCCTCCTCTTCCTCCTCCTCCTCCTCCTCGCCTTCCTCGGTCGCCGGGACCTGCTGCACGGTGGCCGCCACAACCACGGAGGAGGATCCGGTCCGAAAGCCCTTTTCCTGGCTCACCGCTTTGGTGATCAGCGTGGCCAAGCCCAGGTAATCGTTCCAAGAGTTGAAGGCGTTCCCGTAAGCGCCGTGGCTCTTCGCCGCGTACCTGCCGCCTCCTTGCAAAAACTCCACCGGCTGATGGTGGTGGTGGTGATGGTGGAGGTGGTGGTGGTGCTTCTCCAGCTTGCTCGGGTGGAAAGCCTCCATCGGAAGAAGAAGAAGGAGGAGGAAAAGAAGAAGAGCCCGGACAGCTTTGTACGTCCCCTCCAAACAAACCGACCGACCGACCGACCAACAAAAACACCCCTCTCGCTTTTCCCAGGCGGACGCCCCGCGAAGAAGAGTCGACGGACGAACGAGCGAGCCAGCCGCTCACCGACACAGCAGCTGGAAACTCCGCCTTCTCTCCTGCGAGGCTTTTAAGCGCTTTGCAGCTGCTGAAACGGGGAGGGGAGGGAGAGAGAGAGCTGACGGGACGGAGGAGGCGCAATCCCGAAGCTGCGCTCTCATTGGCCAGCGGCCAAAGCTGCTCCTCCTTCACTTGCCTGTTATTGGCCGAGGGGCGCGGGTACCCTTTTTTTTTAATCTCTCCCCGACGGGGCGTGTAAGGAGTTAGGGTGGTCCGCTTGCTCGCTGCTTTAACTCGGAGCAGGTAGGTGGCCCGCGGAGGATTTGAGAGAGCGGCCGATGGAAGGGCTCTTTCTTTTT
>JANHFJ010001038.1:150694-162088 GCA_032468195.1 Cerberus rynchops | reverse complement strand
ACCCCGTCTCCTCCGAGCTCTGCTGTCTGGAAAGGAAGAGACATGTCATCCCCGTAATAAGACCATGCTCATTTGCATTTGCTTCAACCCATGATGCCTTGCAAGGTGAAAAGTCTGTGATTCTGCCATGATGGATGCACCGTTTGGCTTCGTGCAAAAGTCCCGGTTGTGAGACTGGCAGGAATGCTCAGAAAAGTATTTCCATTAACTCAGAGACACGTGTCTATGGGTGATCGCATGGCATGCCATAATCTCAGTGTTTATGGATGGCTGATCCTCTCACCAATCTCCATCGTCCTACCGGCCGGCTAGCCCTCATCCCCATCCTTGTATTCATGAGCCATCCCATTGGGCGCTTGTTCTTTATCTGTACCCTCGCACTTCATAACCTGCGTGCGCTACCTCCCGGGGGGCCGGGTAAATGCGCTCCGTGGGCCGAATGTGTCCCGCGGGCCGTAGTTTGAGGACCCATGCCTTAGTAGTTAGCAAGTTTTTCATTTTCCCTTTTTATTTAAAACAAATGTACACACAACAAAAGTAGGACTCTGGAGATCACTAAGGTATCTATAGACATACTAATGCCATGAGTATTATATTGACTAACTCAGTCCACAGATTGGGTAAGTTTATTTTTTTCCTCTGCAGAAGGAAATGAATTGAACTAAACTGAATATGGCAGTTTAGCCTCTTGGACCCTGCATAATAGTCAGGTCAAAAAGCTAATATGAAAAAGTATCAGGGATATGTGTGAATGAAGCATCCCCTCCCCCACACACATTTGTTATTAGCAGTGCATTAGCAACTACATTTGTGAGCCAATAGCCTTCAAGAGAGAAGAAAAATACAGTGCTAAAAGAATTAATGTTAAAATAATTGTAATTTTATACCTGAACAGAGACAAACAGTCCCTACATTAGATATAGTTATCTCATTCTTAGAAAATGATGGATCACTCTGTAATTATTCTCTCAACACTAGCCAGCTTCAAAAGTGATAATTTCTTTGAAAAGCATTAGGCAGAGGGAAAAAATATCTGATTGAATCATTTATTTTAGAAGAAAAGGTGACATTAATTTTCTAATTTAGTAAAATTAAGAGTTAGCTGAGGCAGCCCATCTTTTTACAGTGTTCACTCATTTATCAGCCTAATGGATAGTTAAATATTCTTGTCTTTGTTGCACCAGAAAGCTATGGTGTAAGCAAAGAATGTTTAACATTAAAAAAAGGACATTTCTCAGAATGCTTCTCTTGATTCTTGACAAAAATACTGCAGAAGTAATTGATGTTGCCCTTTTTTTTTTTTTTAACTTTAGATAGATTACATTCCAAAAACCTCATGTCATACGTGATCAAGTCTGGGTTCACAACTGTTCTTACAAACATAATTATGTTTTGGGGTTTTTAATATTGCTATCATAACACATGAATCATTTTATTAGCAGTTTTGTGAATGCTTAGAGACTTTTGTGAGTCTCACAGAATAACACTCTTCAAATGGCCAAGATTCTCTTCAACAACTTATGTGCATTTATCTGAATATTTTTTTCCAGAATTCTTTTACTAGGCAGTTCTCTGCACTTTCACTGTCTTTTAGGTGTCCTGCTTCACAAGTCTCAAGTTGGGCACAAGGGATCAATTAGATGGTTGTGGCATAGTAACATCCTTGCCTGAGCAACTTGATGTCATTTCTCCATTGGCAATGGAGTTCCTAGACTAATGGTTTTGGAGGACTTTCCTGTGAACAGAGCTGGAGATGACTCAGGATTTCATGGTTTCTATGACAACCCTGAGCCTATACATCATTCAAGAGACCTGGGGTTTGTCACTGCAGGTCTGCCTCTGATGCCTTAAATAAGGCGGCAACTGAACCCTTGGTTC
This sequence comes from Cerberus rynchops, assembly GCA_032468195.1. Lineage (NCBI taxonomy): Eukaryota > Metazoa > Chordata > Lepidosauria > Squamata > Homalopsidae > Cerberus > Cerberus rynchops. The sequence goes on along the minus strand of JANHFJ010001038.1, from coordinate 160,210 downwards.
AAATCACATCTGTATCACTCTTCTCTTGGGGGTCCCGGCACTCACCATGGACATGATGGACATGAAATAGGAAAAGAGATGTCTATAGTGTTGTTGGCAGTCAATGAATAACTCAACTAAACATATGTTATAGCCACTATTAAGACCTACCCTATGGAGATAAGGATGGAAAAGTGCCAGTATTTTCTGCTCTTAGTGCATCTGCACACTGCTGCTCTACAGTCCTTTTCAGATGAAATGAGCCTATTTATTGTGTACCACCCATAGCCTCCTTTGTGATCGGCAGATATACAGATCAAATCAAATCATTACACAGAATAAAATTACTGTCCTTTAGAAGCTTATGCAAAGAATTTTAACACAAATAGGATAAAATGAAAAAAAGTGCACATAGAAGTGAAATTGGACAACTATACGCTGGCAACTGTATTGTGCAATGCCCAAGATGTATTGTCCCCAGTTTATTTAATATCTGTATGCATTTTCTGAGGATTATTTTTTATCAGTTGGGGGTTGAGCTGATGTTACTGAGTTTGACCTCTCTGTCACATCTGAATCAAGTGATTGTACATATTCTAAACCAGTGTCTGAATGCAGTGAAATGTTGAAGACCAGGAAATTGAGACTGAATCCTGATAAAAAAACAAAAAAAACTTGTAGGCATGTAGTCCTTGAATATGGCCATTTAGTTTGCTTTTCTAAACTAGATTGCATTCCTTTGGAGAATTGGTAGTTCAATTGGTGGTGTTCCTAAGGTTTTCACTGAGACCTCACATGACCATAGTGCCCTAAATTATTTGTTAATTTTGGTTGTATAACAACTGTAACTGTTCCTTGACAGCAATAGCCAGCCAATGTTAATGCACTGTCAAACTCATGTTTAGACTACTATAATGAATCCCATGAGGGGATACTCATGTGTTTATTGTGAAAGTACAGCTGGAAGAAAATACAGAAATGAGATGGAGTGAAACATTTGGCCATATTCTACCATAGCAACTGTACTTGGACACTAATTAGCTACTGAACCAGATATAAAGTTTACAGCCCTAAATTGGGAACAAGTTAGCTGACAAACTCGCTTTCACTGTTATAACCAGTCTTCACCTTAGCTTTTCATCTAGGGTTTCCCTGCACACATTTGTTTTTTGCTTTATTTTCTCTGCCCCTTTTTAACAATCTACTTTGGTCATTCTTTTCTCTGCCCCTTTTTAAGTCTACTTTGGCCATCCTCACTCCCAATTCTTCTACCACTTCATATTCCTTCTGTAGCTACAAGTTGTCTTACATGCATGCTGAGCATTGCACTGCAACATTTAGCATATATTTTCTGAACAACCACTGTGTTTTGAAAGCCTTATCTACAAAATTGGACTAAAGTGTCCTAAACAAATGTTCCAAGGAAAGGCTAAATTGCTTGTCAATGAATTCTCACATGCATTAAAATTTTGGTTTAATGCATTCAGTGCCTATAAAAATGAAACCTAGAAAAGGCTTTTAAACACATTGACATTTGCATATGAATAAATGAATGGCATTCTATAAAATATATCAACTGGATCTAGATATTAGAGAAGTGCAAAATATTTCATGCAATCTGAATTAGAGCATGTTGAGTATGAATTTCACTGGATCAATTGTCTTAAGACTCTACCAAGTATTATTTTTACAGCATTTTTTGTTTTTTTCACATACAAATTCTAATGCCGTCCTTCCAGAAAAAAATAATGTATTGATTGCTGTAGAAGAAACAAACTGCCCAATTGAGCAAACAAAAGGAAAAAGAAATTGACTTTATTTTACAAGTACAAGTAACAAAGAATTAAACAGCAACTCCTATACACAAAATAACAAACTGCATTAAACAAGATGATCCTGACAGAATACATCTCAACAGTGCACACAAATGAGACCTGTAAGTTTAATAGCAGTAGTACTGTTTAGGAAGGCATTTTCTGCAAATATCCTTCCTCTACTATATACAGATAAAACAATTGTGCTTTTGCCAATTTAGGACAACAGTGCTCATTTTCAAAGGATGAAATAGTAAGGAGAGGGAAGAAAAAAACATATAAAATTGCACAGCTCCAATGTGGCATGGACCCTTTCAACTTGTTTCCCTGTAACTTTATGGATAGCATTTGGACCCTTTAGACATACCTTCCAGTTATAACCAAACTTTTTGGGCGCTTTGAATTTTGAACTTCTCTCCCATTGGCTAACTTCCTTTGCACAAAACCAAAGAGGGAATAGATGGAATTGTTCCTATGAGAAGTTGAAATGTACACTGAATACTGTATAAATATTTGAAAAGATAGTTTCCTTCAATAAATACTTCCTTCAAAGTGCCAGATAGTTCATTTGGCAAAAATGGCAGTTCTTCCATTAAAGCAAAGGGGCTGATCGTCCATTTTAAAGCCAGCTTACTGCAATGTTTTATGGGGCTAGATAGATTCACTCCGAGGCACTTCACATTAAGATAAGAGTGATAAGCCTCAGTAAACAGTACATAAACTTATGTACTGAATGAAAAAAACAACAACAAAACCAAACACTGCTAGGTTTTCATTTTTCTTACTAGATGATTATTCACTGGACTACAACCTAATCCTTGATTTCCAACATAGTTACACAACTTTTATATTTGGTAAATTTAATGGTAATTTCAACTTGCAACAACACCACAGGGCCCAGTTGCAAACTGAAAACTATCTGTAAAATGTGATCATTTCAGTTTAAACCGCACACTTCACACATACCTTTGGCTAGGTTACTTATTAAGATATGCTTAGAAAAAAATAGGAATGAAGGAGAAATGTGTTTGACTGGAATCATATAAGCTTCTCAGTGAATAACCTTAAAACATAAAATAGAATAAATCTGTGTTGTACCTGGTGCTTTTAGGATTTTGAAGGATAATATGCAATTGAACATCACATACAAAATAAATTATTCAGAAACCCATATAGTACCATATGGAGAAATTATTTGCAAAAAGAGTGTTTGATATACAAGGAATATATGATATCGAAAAGCATGAATTGTGGACAGTATTTTATTCATAAAAAAATTCAGAAACTGATCCAAACATGTTTAGAAATTAACTTAAACAACACTGAAATATTTTTCAGTTTCTATACATGTCTATTTTAAATCAATAAATACAAACTTTCATCAAATTACTCATTTTTATTTCATTTTATTTCTGCACCAGTTTCTGAATTTTCTAAAGTATGAATTTTTGCTACATATTTCCTTGCAAATTTTTCTACTATATTTAGCCACACATTTTGTAATATATGCATTTTTGAAAATAATTTATGTATTTTCTTCTTAGTTGTACCAATATGGTTAACTTTTCCAATTATATAGTATCTTATATCCCTATCATATATTTTCTTAACATTTTTTTTTCTAAGCAGCTTCATAAAAAGTATGGAAACTGTAGTACACATACATTTTAGCCCCTCCCCATATAAGTTTGGAGAATATAACTTGACCAAATTTGTAGTAAATTGTGAATCAAGCTTATCCTGCCTTCTATTGCTTTTAATGCATCAATTTCAAGTAAGCATGACTTACTCTAGATTCAACTAATCGTCTTTAATTTTGTGAATCTTTTTTTCTGGATGATATAAAATAAAACAAAAAACTAAAGCAAACATTGAAAAGATTTTTACCTGTTAGTTAACAGAATAAAAGAGGAAGAATATTCCAAGGGGAAAAAAAACAAGAACAGAAAAACCTTAATTAACTGGATCTTGATGAAACAGTTGTTACATGGAATGGAGCAACTTTTCACATTAACATTTGCATAATAGTAATCATTATGCAAATAATATAAATTGACACAAATGATATACTTTTCATCATTTACATAATGGTCTATGAGAAATCTCTAACTTAATAAATATTTCTTAATAACTCCCAATTCTTATTAGCCTACTTAAATGAGATTTCATTGTACATTTATTATCATTAATCTCAGAAACTATAGAGTTCCTAACAGAAACCCCAATTTATAAACTGATTTATGATTTACATTCATAGGAAAAACATTCTTGAATGAACACAAATTCCCTTTCTAATTTTATAGTTTAAGGTTTCGCCATAGATTTTGTATCAAGTGATCTAATGTTGAACCTGGATATTTGTTGGACATAGTGCTGGGCAATAATAATGAGAAAAACATTAAAAGGTGATATAGTAGCAGTAAAAGGTGATATAGAAAAGAGCAAAATGAAAAGAAACTTCAATTTATTCTTCACAAGGATCTGAAAAAATGTCACCTATTATTTCAATATATTATTAGTATGTATGGCCAAAATCTTTCTGTATATTTTCTGATTACCTTTTCTTCTCCCGGAGCTTGTCAAATTTTCTCAATTAAAAATTACTGAAATTGCGGGAGATTGTCCCATTTAGCAATATCAATACCCCATGAGCTTGTTTTATTGGAATAGTTTTTAAATCTTTAATTTTAGAGTCCTGTCTAAAATTTGATGTCTTATGAAGCACCATATTTTATGATGCTGGCAGGCATTGCAATTCCAACCCTAGATTTTAAGTGGTGTCTCTTTTCAAAAGCTATCCTTGACAATGTAGGTCTGCATAAAGTAAAAACTTGCTGTAGGAGTTTCATTTAAAGAAAGAATAGAAAGTGCAAGGCAATCTTCATTTCAATTCATATTAGAAACCAAACCCAGGACAAAGACATCAGGCAGATTTTCCTCAAGAGCTGCAGAATCTGACAATCAAGAAGAGGCAAGGCAGTTCTAGGAGTTGAATTTATCACATATAAAATAAAGAGAGGAAGGTGAGCAAGTTGACACTCTCTATAAAGAAGAGATATCAACAATTTCAAACACATTGGATGAAATGCATACAAGGCTCTGAAGGTATTGTGTTCTTAAGAAACTTTTTGATCGTTTCAATCACTTTCAATCACTTGATTTGAAATTTCTAATAAAATTTTAGTTTCTAATAAAAGTTTCTAATAAAAACTTAGAAGCTTTTATTCTGTTTTGTTCTTTTATAGTCCTATCTATAGATCCATAGATTTATAAATACATAAATCCATGTTTATGTATTTACTGTCTTCAATGAGCTTTATTTTACACATGGGATTTTAATGTCTTATAATGAAAACCAGTTGATGTTTAATTATATTCCAATTTTCTTCTATTTTGATTTGGAAAATTTAAATTTCCCTGAGATGAAAAAACATAAAAGGAGTTTTGATCAGTATTTTTAGCCCTTTCTTTATAATGGACATATTGAAATAGTCCGTATAAGGAAAGAATAATACAATCCAGTGATAGATGAGTATTAAGAGTCAAGATAAAGTAAGTTGATTACAAAGGCACTAGTCTTAACATCCGTGAGATGGTTGCCTTAAGTTTTAAAGTGTTTAATTTATTATGGCAAAAATTGCATTTTAAAAAATGCATCATTCTTAATAAAATGAGTACTGCAACCTGCAAATATACCCTTTTTACATTTCTATAAACTAAAAAGAAAAATCCTGCAATACTTCTTGTTGAATTATTTTAATGTATTTATTTTCTCAGTGTGTTGCAAACAAGTGAGCTTATAAATAATCATAAACAGAAATTAAACTTCTTTTGTTAAGGGGATCAATCTTAGTTACTGAGTGAACAAGAAAGAGTATAATTTACTAGCTTCAATGTCTCATTGAAATAAAAGTTTGTGCTGGTTGAGTAGACAAGTCACTTCAACAAATTTGTTTTGTTCTTTTTTTTAGAACAAGAAAACGAAAATACTACAAGTTAAACTAATACTGCAGGAATCAAATATATTTTCTAGTGAAAAAGAAGCAACAGCTAAATTCTTAGCATTGGCACGTATACATTTCTCACAAGCTTGCTACTCAAGCTCAGTAACACCAACAATTGCATAACACGTTGTGAACTGTTTACCATTTTACCAAGCTCAAATAACTTCATCCTTGCCTTAATCAAAAAGAAGCGAAAGAAAAGCAAGTTGTAGGAGAGGACAAATGTCACTGAGCTTTCCAAAGACAATATGAAAAACAAGGATGCTGGATTGGACAGATTAGTTATGATCCACCAAAGTTTCTCTTATGATCTTCTGAAATGACAGTGACACATTGACAATTCATTAGTAAGTGGAAGAGATGAATAGTTGATTTTAATAAGGTAGATTTTAAGTCAGAAATAAAGTTAAACCATAAAACAAATAGTTCAGCAGCCCCGTGGCTATGTATGTATGTATGTATGTATGTATGTATGTATGTATGTATGTATGTATTTATTTATTTAGGCACAAATAGGTAAGCAGAAAGGAAAAGTATGAGAATAGAATTTAAGACATGGAAGATTGCCATAAGAGTTCAACATTTTTCCATTGGTGAGAAAATGACATCACAGCCCATTCTTCCTTATATGTTTTATTTCATAAGATCCAATTAAAGTGTAGTCTGAGTTTGCTTTTCAGTGGTTTTTCTCCTTTTGCTCTTATTTAGAAATTGGAGATAAATGAGGAGACAAAGAAGTAAGTACTGTGTTCACCCTGTAGCAATTTTTACACCAGTCATTAAATGTGCTTCAAATACTAAAATTTTCAGCTATTCTGTGTACAACCCTGCTTGACGGTAGTGCTTTCGTTAAATCATTCTCTTCAGAAAACCTTTCGAAGCAAAGTGCAATAGAATTCTTCAAAATAGTACAAGAAAAGAAAGCTTCTAAAAATCAGAAAGGCAAAATAACTTAGCAGTGAAGTTTTCATTTACAATTTATCAGAATATTATTAGGTCAAGAAAAACAGGGATATTGTCCAGCACTATAGTGAATATATTTAAAAAAACTAAAAATAGTGGGAAAACTGCCAGTACAGAATCTGAAATACATATTATAATGTACTTTTCATTATTTTTATTATTCTATTTTGATTAATGAAAGTTATGTGCACACTCTAATTAAGAAGGGAGAAGAATCTGTTTTGCTCTGTTTATAAAATATTCAATAAAATATTCAAAAACAGAACCAAGACAAGTTAAGGAATTTGTCATTCAAACAGAATCTAGCTACTAAGTTAACAGAAACAGAGATGATTGAAAACAATTTTCTCAGCAGTATAGCAACACAGTGATAGTACTAAATGTACATGTTTTTGTCAATACAAGGTAAATAAATACATCAATTACAAAAATCAGCATAATCTTTGGTACCAAATGTAAGGGCACCTGCTTGTTAATGGTATTCTTTTCATATACCATACAAAGAAAAAAATCTTGCTTTAATAACTCTCAAAACATGAAATGCTTAATGATTAATGTATGCCATGGGGCCAAACTACATGGATTTCGTCTCCATTTAATTTGTCTTCTATTAGAGGCATAGCAGGAAGCGGTGACAGTCCAAAAAATATCAATATTGTGGCTGCAGCCACACAATCAAAACCTTACCCTTTGCCACCCTCCACCTGATATTCCTGACCTTAACCATATGATTTATTATCATGAATGTGCTTTTAAAACATGCTTAAGATAGTCGTTTTCAAAATGACAGTTTTGAAGTCAAAGCCATATGAAGCCCTGAGCCAGAACATGTTCCCTCTCAGATTTCAGGGTATAAGCCAGCCTCTGTTTGAAAATCTTCCCTTCAGTTGTTGCTGTTTGAGGCAAATAATAATTGAGAATAGATGCATGAACCCCAATATGAAACATGCCTCTGGATCAGGATCTCACAACTGTCTTTTCTTTAAAACAGAACAAACCAGGAAGAATTTTTTTCATTTGAACGTGTATTTATCAAGCCCTCAAACAGAAGCACATTTTTTACTATTATTAAATTTCCATCCTGCACCTCTCACTGATACAGGGATCTTGGGAGGCACATAAAGCAACTGGGGAATTCTAAGCCCTAGTACTCAAACTATATATATATAACTATATATATATTAATACTGCTCAAAACAGTCTCTCTGAGATGACTTTTCCACCGTCCACTTTGTCTAAGAGGATATTTATAATTAAGTATCATTCTTGCCAGCACCATATCTTCCGGTTAGTGATTAAGGTTAGCATATCTTCTGTGGCTTGCAAAAAACAGGGGAATGGCTCTGCATAATACAGCATCAGCAAGCCTTCCCATGGAGCCAATTTTGAATTTAACTAAGGTTAAGCTGAAGATGATACACTACTTATTTTAACTTTCAGGTTTCTTTAAAAAATAAGACATTCTTCTAAGACCACTTCTTGAAGTTCACCTAAAATGTTCATATTATTTTTTTTTTTAAAATCCCTTACAGAGTTCCAATACCCAAACACTATGATAAATGCATGACAATCTGAAAAACAGGAAAGAGGTTATAATACAAAATTAGGCATTCCTCCGACCAAGGTGTCTTGTTTGATCTTTGATACGATCCACTGCTCTCTGAATTCACCTTGACTTCACTTCATTTCAATGCCTGGGTATTCCTTTGGACGTTGCCTTGACTTTGTGTGGAGGCAAATGAGCAGCGAGCAAATCATTTGCTTCTTTAACAAGTGATGAATGCATTGTTGGATCTTGTAAACACTACTGATTGTATACATTCAAGATTTGTTCTTAGCAAAAGTGGCACTTACTTGAACCATTGCACTCAAGATTTAGCACTTCAACAGGTAAAACATCAGCTGGTAATAGAGACTTGATGCACTTCCTTACGTTCTGATGGCTTGGTACAGTGCACTGGGCTATATCCACTGCTTGGATCCCACTGCTGTTCTATAAAATCAGAATTTCCTGTATTTCTCGATACTTGATTTGTGCATTATTGCTGTATACATTTCCCTGTGGTCAGTTTAAGTGCTCCTCTATTATGTAACATGTTCAGTGTTTTAAACTCTAATGGCATCCTATGGGGACTGGCGTTTGAAAAGTATCTGTACTTTAAGTCATCATAATAATGATATTTGACTGGTTTTCCATTTATATCCTTTGGAAAGGGCCAGAATCCATAAAGGTGAATTTCATCACAGAACCTCGTTGCGAGGGTATACATAAGGAGTCCAGTGCTGGGTCGCTTGATGTAAACTTTGTTGGTTAGCCAGTAACTGTAGAAGTTGGAAAACAAACAGAAGTACATTTTATTATTAAGAAGCTTCATTTCAACTTCAACAAGAACTTTATTTTAAATTATTTTCTCCTTGAAATATGCTTTTCTAAGCCTTTTGTATCACAATAAACATATTAAACTGCACTTTAATACTATTTCCGAGACACATACTTTGTGGTAACATTGAAATAGGAAACCTGGTGGTTAGTAAAAATCTAATCCACACATAAGACTGGAAGATGGCAACCAAATTACATATGAGAATTCACTAAGGTTTAATTAAGGTCACATCTCAGGGATTGGAGCATTTTCTCCCAACAGCAAGTGCTTAAAACTCATTTATTCCAACAAGCCGGCCTGGCCTGACATTTGAGGGGTTTTTAAATTTTGAATTTGATGTTAAATTTTTAATTTGCTGAATTTTAAATCTCA
>JANHFJ010001038.1:129362-142320 GCA_032468195.1 Cerberus rynchops | reverse complement strand
AAATTGGAGAAAAGGTATAACTCCTTACTTCTTTGTTATCCTTAAGTACAGCTCTATTCTTTTCCTAAACATTCTTATTTTTTGTCCTGCTATTTCTGTCACTTCTAACTTTCCCATCTCTTTCACAGAATTTGTTTAGGGATGGCTACTTTGCAAAAGGAAAACACTAACAACACACTGTGACAGATGAAAACCCCTATTTAACGATTCCCTCCCCAAAAAAACCTGGTGCTACATTAATTGTACATCAGATGAGCATACCAGAAGATCCTAATTATGCTTCTTGTAAAGCATCTTGAAGTTACAGGCCATAGGGCATAATTGTCAGGATGATAAGAGCTTTGAGGCACCACTGACATTAGGATTGGTCTTTTGTTTTTATTTTTGTTGTTTGAGGCAACAAAAAGTTGCTGAGACTCCACATTTCACAGGTACAATGTGATCATTAAGTATTGTGAACAAAAAAAATGTGACCTATTGATCAAGGAGATTATTGAAAAGTAAGCCCAAAGCAATCTGCATAGCTTTGTTTTGTTGCTACTCTTCAATCAATACATATTGCTACTGCAGCACATCTAAGCCCTTAGACTATAAATGGTGCCAAATTATGACTGTGAAGTAGATAAATATACCAGGAGCCTTTGGGCTGGTTTGACCTACTAATTTAAATTATAGTGGTTGATATTAAAAGCTATAAGCTGTACCATACTTCAGGGTGCCAGTACTATAATTTACTGGGTTACACTAGAGTTTAATAGTGAAACTAATTGTTTGGGGTGATACTGTATCCTTTCAAAGTATACACTGTGTGAATTGCAGTGATGTTGAGCATTACTGCACAGATACAATCAACACTTCTTTCAAGCTAGTTGCTGAACAGTTGGGAAAACACCAATGTCTTGAAAATTCTTGTGCGCTCACAGAATTTGCATATATACAGATACAGGCTATCCCAATATAATATCAATGAATGTATTAGATCCTCCAACATTAAGGTCAGTATTTCTCTATAAAGTAATACATAATGAGAGCGAAAGACATATGGACAAAATACCCCACAGATGTATCATTTTAAGATTTAAATGCAGTGGTAAATCATAGAATTAATTGATCCCTTTGCATTTAGAAAACTAGGTTATAATTCAGAGAGTCTAGGCTGGAATGGTATAATGTAGGATTCCAACTTTTTATAGGTCAGAAGTGGAAGAAACAATAGAGCTGTATCATCTATTTTTTTTTCTAGTTGAGCAAGGTGGCTTTAATTTTATTTTTTTCCCTTTCATGACTATATATTCAAGAAAAAAGAATGAGAAATACAGTTTTAAATAATGCACACTGCTCATTAATTGGGACTTTTGTGAACTTATCATTCATGCACAACAAATAAAATTAACGTATCATGTAAAACATATTGCAAATTGTTGGGCATTAATTCTGATATACAGTAATTGTTAATATATGCACAATAATTCAAGCAGGCATAATAATTTGTCATATTATGAGATCTAGGAAACAGAATTAAGAGCTGAGTTTCATCCCTATTATTATATAATATAAAGGCATGCTATACTTACTGAATTACAAATTACAGAAGAACAATGAGTGACAGATCATAGGTAAGGTTTGCAAGAAACAACAAATAACAAAATGTGCATCATGATGCAACTTCACTTTGACATACTTCTATGCAATGTCATGAGATGAGTACAAAAGGGCTGATTTTAGTATGTGATCTTACAATTTTTTTGTCAATTCTGCGCCACTGTGTATAGGAACAGAAGTATGTTTTACTGGGAATTTTAGTGTTTGAAACAGACTAAATGTAGGCCTTTCCACTGTAGATTACAGAGTGTAGTAATGGAAGGCCTGTGAATATTTAGAATTCTGGTATACACCCAGGATGTGACATAGAAAAATAAATGTCTTCAATATAATTGCAGAGCAATGAATTTTTTTCAATATAATTGTAAAGCACTGGCCTCACCAGTCATACTTCATAGTCTGATATATTGAATTTTAATTTATCATGTCACTCAATCCTGACCCACTTTTCTTTAATCAGTGTAATAAAACCTATCATTTCAAATATCTATTACACATGCTTAGATTTTAATCAGGTTAAATCATCAGATATAAACATATTGATTTTACTATTACATCTCCCACAAGGGCCTTCATGCATTTGCCAACAAGAGACCTGCAGTACATTAAAATAGTAATAAACAATCAAAGGAGATATTCATTCCTGTGAGAGCAAAGCACTTAAATAGAGTAATTGGTCATGGGCAGAGCAGTCTAAGTAATATTTGCAAAGCTTTGTGTAAGGCTGAAATCCTCTTTATCAGCCGTTTCCAAGGAAATAGCATATGTGAATGATCAGAGAAGCGATTCCAACTGTTCTTGCAGAGCTACAAGCATTTCATTTTAGCTGATAGATCAAGCCATAGTATTGTATAGGCAGCACCATACTTTCTTCTCCAGAAGAGTACAAAAACATTTAGATACATTTGTGATTTCTAGTTGTGCCTTGATGTTTCGGCAGTTGAATCTCTTATTTGTCCTTACTAATACACTTTTCAATATGCTAGGTGCTTTCCTATCTCAGTTTTCAATTACTTTGAAACCCTACTCATCCAAACAACAGATGTCAATAGTTTCATCAAGGTCAGTGACAAACTGAAGCTTATCCAGAAAAACTTTTTTTTTATTACAGTAAATCTTATTTGGCTACATAAGATCATATTAAAACTTACTTTCCACAATAGATAGATGTGTTATTCTTTGTATGGAAGTATGAAAATGCAGTAACTCTACTCATTGTGGGAAGACAGATAATTTTTGCATTGTTATTCTCTTGTCTTCATTAGAGCTTACAAAATGTATTATGTTCTATGTTCTAAAATATATTATGTTCTAATGGTCTATGGCAGGGGTGGAATCCAATTGGTTTTGCTACTGGTTCAATATTCGCGCACCAGCCATGCAACTTCTAAACTACTTATTTTTGCTTCCCAGAGGCAGCTGGAGGTGATTTTTGCTTACCAGAGGTGATTGGGAAGGCTACTGAGGGGCTCAGAACAGCTTCAGGTGAGTAAAAATGAAAAAAAAAATGAAAGGGATACTCAAGGGTATAGAGCAGAGACAAGTGGAAGGGCCCAAGTGTAATAAGGGAGGGGTGGATGGGGCCAAACGCCATTGTTGCTACTAGATCGGCAGAACCAGTGCGACCAGGCTGCATTTCACCACTGGTCTATGTAAGTAATGGTCCCATATACAGTTGAAAAGTTTGATACAGTACATCATAGAAAATTAACCTAGATATCACTGTAGCAAAACTAGAATATTTCTTTTGACACTTGACACATAAGCCTAAATTGCAAGACAGTATTTTTTTATCACTGCTGCCATTTGAACTTCTCTAATTAGACTTCAACCAAGAATTTCCAAATTATGTGGGTTGGCAAGATCTGGGTGACTTTTGTGGATTGACAAGATTTTCTATTAACTGACAAAGCAGAAACTGTGAGCATGCATGTGCTGACTGTAAAAGTTGTTTAGAAAATGTGGATTCTGATATTTGAATTCATTCTCAACGTACAATTAAACATTCAGACTCCATTTTTATCTGTTATTTTCTTAGATAATTCTGTCCGCCTTTTCCCCTGAAGATAGGAAACCTTTTTTGAAATGTTCCTTATTTTGTAATTTAGAAAACAAACTTTTGAGCTCACTAAAAACTAAATCCAAAATGCAAATTGAAGACCTTCATACAGGATGCCAAATATTACCACTTTTATTAATCAGCCTCAAAGCCTGATCCCCAACAAAATCAGAGGCAAAAGACTCTATACCTTGAGGAAATAAAGAGATTGAAGGTGATTTACTTAGTAACCAACATTCGTTATGTAAAGACTGATATGAAATTTTCAGGACGTAAGGAAAGCTATGGAGAAATCTATTGCCACTTTACACGGCATTGGAAACTATAGTCCCTGTATATGTACAATTATGGCACTGTATTTGTAATTCTATAAGCTGTGTTGATATACACTGCACATTTATTGGCTGTTATTCCTTTAATTCAGGGCTGTCAAACTCCCGGCCCACGAGCTGGATGCATCATGATCTGGCCACACCCACTCCCAGTTTAGCAAAGGGGGAAAAAGTCCTGATAATGTCATGTGACACTGCCGTGACGATGTGAGTTTGACACCCCTGCTTTAATTTCTAAAGATATGCAGGAGCAAATCCACATATTGCAATGCTGATATTTGTGCATTCTCATCCTTGTTGTTATCGTAATTAGAAGAATTGCAGAAAGGTGAAACAATACACTTAAAATAAATTAACTTTTAAAAGTACCAAGAATAAGCAAATTTTGATGTCAGAGCTTTAGGTGCAGCTTGGGTTGGTTGTTTGTTTTTTTTTTTTACTGTATTAATTAATTAATTAATTAATTAATATTTTAATTAATTAATTAATTAATTGATTAAATTTCTATACCGCCCCCTCTCCCGAGGGACTCGGGGTGGTGTACAGCCGTCTAAAGAAACATAGAGTAAATGACAGTTTAAAAACAAATTAAAACATGCCTATTGTCCTTTTAACTTACAGAATTCCTTACAAGCAGCAGAAGTATAATACTTAAACAAACTCCTCTTCCTTCTGATTGCTTTTTAATCTTGTCTATCATCAATAGCCAACATATGTTCTTCCAAAAAAGCCATTGTAAGAATCCCATTTGTTCTGCTGGTTAACCAAATTTCACATGATCCTCACGTTCAGAATCTATATGCCAGACTGATACTGAATCTTACAACACGTATTGGCCAGTTCTTCTTGAAAAAGGAGGCTTTGGTATACTAGCTATACTTTGATAAATGATTTTCAGTATGTATTTGAATCTTAATCTGGGTTTATTCAAACTATATTAGGTTTATATCTTATATTTTATTTTTAAGGCAATCTCAGGTCTAAAAGTTATTTATTTATTCAGGTCAATCCACATCCCATCTTTTCACCTGTTTTTGAAGCTATTAAATGAGGAAAGAAACATTTAAGTTTTTCTTCAATTCTGATCCACCTATTAGATCAATGTTTCAATATCTGTACTGTAATCATTAAAAGTACAACCTGTGCTTTTGTTAAGACTCTAAGACTATTTTAAAAAGAATCCCCTGGGTTTAGATTCTGCAAAGGGATTGATCTGCCTGAGAACAAAGTATGAGAAAACTGGAAAATTTAGTCAAGCTTGATTTTACAGAATTTCTATTTTCCAATGCTGTCTAATTGCTGCATCTATCCTTATCATAAAAAGTTTACACAAACTTTTATTTTTGCAAGTAACTGTTTCTTACTGTAAAGTACACAGACGCACCATTTTGCCTGCAGATTCCCATAATATAATGAGAATTGTGTATTAATGTATTTTTTCAGAGCACTGCATGACAAAATCTGAGAGGAACAATGTTGGTTTTGTAAGCGTGTTTGAGATAAGATCATATCAATGTATGAACATAACAAATTTTTCTCCCTATATATAAAACTCTGTACCTGCATAATGTAACATTTGTCTCTTTCTGGTTTGAGAGCTTAAGACATATACTGTTCTGAGATCACTCATATCCAACCTAATACAGAAAGAACGAAAGGTCACAAACTAAAGGATTTCATGTTTCTCCAAACTCATATTCCCATAGCCATCTTCTATTTTTCTCTCAAGACATAGCCCAATTTCTTTATAATTATCCATAACTTGTGAAAACATATATTAAAATAGGATGACCCAATCCTCTCAAGCGAATAATCTGGGACATGGCTGTTAATTGAAGCTTTACAAAACAATAAAAATAAATAAATCTACCTGGAAAGAAAATAATAAAAAGCCTTCCTGACTGGTTTCAAGTAAGCCATAAGCAGCATTTGATAGGAAGTTGAGTTATTCAATGCTATTGTCCTTCCCAAATTATTGCTGGAAATATATACACTTAACGTAGAAGAAAACAGGATACCCTTTGTCCAATTTCAAGTCAATAAGAATGAGTAAGTATCAGTATTGATGGAAAAAATCAAATAAACATCCCTTTTTTTTTTTGAAGGTACTGTAGAAGCAGATGTTTAACCATTTTAGGAAGTTCACAAACAAAACTAAACTGTTGTTTAATAAACATAAATCTATGTTAGGCCAGTGGTGTTAGGCCAGTGGCTTTTACTTACTGAGTGCTGAAAAATACAGGCTTTGCGCGTTCCATCCGCACTTGCATGCGATCCTTCACATGCACTGCATGTACAACCCCACCATCTGTTCATGCATGCAGCTTTTGCACATGCAATGCATGAGTGCTGCACGCAGGCACTCACACACACACAAGCGATCACGTGTGCATGCACAGGAGAACTCCAAAGACCAGCTGGATTTCCTTCTGCAATCACGCGCATGCACAGCGGAGGCCCAAAGACCATCTGGGTCTCTGCAATAGTGCATGTGTGCATGTGCAAGCACATGGGCATGCTCAGCTGGAGGCAAGTTGGCCGACGGTTTATGTACCCAGCAAGATGGCTGTGCGTACCACCTGTGGCACCCGTGCCATAGGTTCGCCATCACGGTGTTAGGCTGTGGAGATTGTTCCTAACCATATCAGTATCCTGTTCGTTGCCACAAAAATTGGACCCATTTTTCCCCAAGAAGATATAGGAAGCAAAGGGCCTGGTATAATCTACATGCCATTGAACAAGAAAGATGTAGGGGAAAACTCTTTTTTAAGTTGAAAGAAAGAACAAGAATGTCTATTCTGTGTATTACAAGCCAAGTGTGAATGGAAATAGGAATGTTCCCATAAAATAAAAAAATAAATATAAATTTAAATAATAATAATAAAATTTTAATTAATAATTAAATAAACAATCCCCAGCTCTACACATCCAGGTTCTTATCAGATGAATGGACCACTTGCATCCTATCTATTCAAGAACTATTTCTAACCATCATGTTTCTCCCCCACAATCCCAGTCCATACAACCTATACATTCTATCCATCCTATTTATTTCAATCTATTATTACCATAGATAGCCCTTGAATTAGTGAACTGCTTATGTCAAAGATTCTATGAGGTTTACACATTTCAAAGAAAATCAGGGAAAAATATAAAAAGATATTAAGAAACTTCGATACAAAGCTTAAATATATTCACATCTATGGATGTGAATATTCACATCTATGGATTCTATCTGTATGTTTTGATTGATATGCTAAATGCACAGTGGGGTTAGATATGCAAACCACATTGGGAGAAACAGCTCTAGGAACATCTCCATTTGTGTAAACTGTATTGTTGCAGTTTTTTATTTATTGCATTTATATCCTTCTGCACTCCTCAGGAACTCTAAGTGGTTCACAGATATACAACAATTAAACTTTCAATAGGTTGGGTTAAGATTAGAACATATCCCATATAAAACATAATCAACTCCAGTTCATGGCAAACTGTGAAATGCTAAATGAAAATAATAGACTTCTCCCATTGATACCTAATTTCAAGGAAGCCCGAGTGCAATGAATTTGTTGTCATTTCATGAACTTGAAAACCTTCCTATCAAATTTAGCATATGTCTCAAAGCTACAAAATTGGAATTACTTTGCAATTAACCTACCTGGCACTGAAATCTAGCTATAAAAAAGTAATCATTTTATTTTCACCTTTCGATTGCAGTTTTAATTCTCACAGTTAATAATGAACAGTGCAGTACACTGACTACCTCAATTATTTTTATCAATAACAGACCCAGAATTATATAATGGTCAGCAAAAAGCTATTAGAAACAAAATGAAAATATTGTGCAATTTTGCAAAGAATACTTGTAATACAAGGAAGGGGGGAAAGGAAGACTCTGAAAGCTGAAAAAACGAATTAACCTACAGCAAAGCAATGCCTCCAAAGAATTAGTGAAATTTGTCAATAAAAATATCTTACAGGATATAAATTATAAAAAGAGATTACTTCAGCATACTATTATTATCAAATATGGGCTAGTGCATTAAATCCGCTGTATCCATGTGGAACTTTGAATTCTCAACGAATTCTGAGTAACGATTTACTCATATAATTTTTAAGGTGCCCTTGCAATAATCAATTAATGCTGTTTTATATTCTAAAAGGATAAATCTATCTGTTTTTCTGTATGTCTCTCAAATGGTTTTTTGTAGAGACAGCTTTTCCAAGTATCAGAATTATAATGTAAGTTAATGATATAAATTAAATAGAGCAGCTGATAAAATTGCAGCATGCTTAACAAATAAGGATATATTTTGAAAAGAAAACAAAAATTTAGATTTTGGCACAGACTTAGTAGGGGAACAGGCTGGCATTTAATGAGGAAAAGGCAATGGGATGATGGGGAAATCAATATGGCAGTCATAATCACATAATCAAAGATATTTAAACTCACCTAGATCTTTGATTCATAAGGCATGCAAAATGGAGTGGGATTCCAGTCTTGCGATCAACCACTATTGTGAGGTTTGTGATGCCACCATAGATGGCACAGTGTTTTTCAAGGTTTCTCCCAACAGCTCTTCCAGACATAGGAAATTCTTTTTTACTTTTTCTTAAAATAGGAGGGGTTAGATTAGGGATCTTCAATCCAAAGGCTGCAATCTATTACTGGTCCTTGGGCCCTTTGGAAACAGGCCACGGAAGTGGCGGGCAAGCACAATTCTGCATCCCACTTGCACAAGCAGAGGCAACTCAAATGCGCATGCTCTACCACTTGCACAAATGGAGCTGTGCATATGTACTTGGCTGCTGCTCACGTGGAACCATCCTGTCTTTCCTCATGTGGAACCATCCTGTCTTTATAGCTGTCCGCAAAGACAGAAAGCTTAGAAAACTATGGGTTACAATATGTTTTGCAGACGTCTCTCCAGGCTTACAGCATAGACCTGAATGCACACCAGAACTGAACAGCAAATGAATTATATAGGATATATGCTTAAAGGCTCTGTTGATTAAGAATCAGGGATGTACAACTTCTTTCAGAATGTAGATAATTGTTGGTCCAGAAGTGGCATTTTGGGACCACATTACTAAAAATAGATAGGTCAGTGTCAATAATGAAAAAAAAACCAAAGTTGTATTGATTAAATATAGTTAATCTGATTGCTTCACCTTTGCTTAATATTTACCTTCTTTTAGACTAAAATCAAAGTCTGGAGATAGTTTTCAAAGGGTTGAGCTGTTAGGTTTTGCTGATTGGCCTATGTCCATTTTGCTGACCACTTCAGAAATGTTCTTTCAATTCCTAGTATTCATACTGAATGGTCAGACAGTGCTCAAGGATCCAGTGCCCCATTTCTTTGTCATATTCTGTGCTGTATCCTAATGATGTGCCTTTATACTGGTATTATTTTAATGGTCTTCAAGCTGATCTGATTATTAAAGGTTTCTCAAAATATGATTTTACATGTGTATGAGAAAGCAAACATCATCTGTACCACAGTTCATTTTAAAAGCTTTGTCCTCAAGTAATTGAACCAAGTAGAATCCTTGTTTTGAAAACAACTGCTTTTGATTGCAAGATTTCTAAAACAGAAGCCCTTCAAATCCTTTCAAAGAAGCCTCAAGGCAGAAATACAAGGTTATCTCAAAAAAGGGCTGCCAAAATATTATTTTAACTATTAATATCTTAAGTTTTACTCCCAGGGTCTGGTCCAAAATACTCCCAGTTTTGTCATTTTATGGTCAAATTCCATAAATTAGTAACAATTCAGTTGTGTCTATAGATATGTAGTGCTTTTTAAAAGCTCAATTCTTATTAAAATCTAACATGAAGATTGGCTAATATACTTTTAGTTTATTTAGAACACCTACAAAGCAACAAAGTTAGTCTGTAGATGGTAAAACTATGTGTGTTGGAAAGACACAAAGGGACACTTAACTGTTAAAAGATAAATATTCTCTTTACTCCCAAATAATTTAATAGACTTGCTTAAGCTATTAAATATAAAACTGCACTTTTATTTGTTCCTTATAGTTGTGCAGTTTATTTCAGATAGTATATATTTGAGTTCAGGAAACAATACATTTAGGGGAAGGTTTTAAAAACCTTTCCTATGGTTGTTTTATTTTTCTTTTAACTATTACAAAGAATATAGTACATTAAAACATAAAAGTCTCAGTGACTTTGCTGACTAGCATGAAACTCTATTTCTTTAAAATAAAATAAAGAATCTTGCACAAAAGAACATCCTATATAAATATCCTCATGTATTAAAAAAATAAATTGCAGGGTGCAGCCATTAAACTGACTTGGATGGAAAGTATTTGATAAAGTTTAAGAAAACTGTGTCTCTCCCCTCCCTTTTGGATTAAACTGTTTTACAGGGAGATATAGTACAGTGTATTGATTTTAGACTCATAGTGGTTCTAAAGAAATTATCTACACTTATTTTTTTTCTTTTTACAATCCTATCGTCCCTTCATTCAGGATAGAGTCAGGGCGACAGGATGGACCTGAATGTTTGCTGGTTAGATGCCCTTTCTGATGCCTATGTGAAGTTTACAGCAAATATCTTTTCTTCTTTGTGCCTTAGAAACATCTGCCACTACCTAGGATTGAACTCTCAACCTTCCAAGTGGGAGGTGAGCATCTTCACTACTAGGCCACCATGCTGCTCTCCGGACCTAAAGTACCAATTATTACATCAGGAAGTTAGCACGTAACAACTATGATTATTGTCATTCTACTTTAGGAGCATAGATTTGGTATCTTTTCAAAATTTCAGAATTTCCACGTACGTAGATAGTTGGATTGGGTCATTTATGCTATTAAGTTTCACAGTCTGTTCAATACTAACATGGAAATTATATCATTTTAAGAAATATCTACTTAAAGATATTCAGTTGTTAGAAGACACTCTCAACTTCCCAGATAAATTGATCTTACATTAAGGAAAAAAATTACTATTTAGCCAAACTCCTAATGAGTAGGGCATTATCCCCATGTTTCCTCATACAGAGGATAAAAAGAAACTGCTATTATTAACACAGCAGCAGCAATCTATCTATTCAAATAACATTGACTATTTGTCTGGGCTCATAAATTGTCCTGACATCGTATATGCTGTTTGGTTTTGAGTTAGCTCAATAGGGGAAGTCAAGCAGTGAGGTATGTAAATTTGGCTTATGATTTAGTGTGTGGTGTTAACCAAATAAATTATGATTTTTCC
The DNA here is from genome assembly GCA_032468195.1 of Cerberus rynchops. NCBI lineage: Eukaryota > Metazoa > Chordata > Lepidosauria > Squamata > Homalopsidae > Cerberus > Cerberus rynchops. The sequence goes on along the minus strand of JANHFJ010001038.1, from coordinate 131,095 downwards.
TATCATATAATGGTTAAGCAAACTAGGTTCAGTATAATATATGAACCTAGCTTTTAAGAATTGACACTGCTCCCTCTTTTACAGCCCTCACTGCAGACCAATTATTGTCTATGGCAACTAATAAAAAGGGAGACGCATCTAGTCATTTCTACTGTTTCTACTTCTGCTAACCAGGAATCTTTAGGACAAGTTGCAATATCTGAGCTTTTTTCCCCCATTATGTTACTTTATAAAGTTTGGGAAATCCTAGGCTGGATGAGGTGCAGAATAACTTCAGCTGCTCTCAAGTCACCTAGAGTAGGCTTGATGATATATGTTGTCGTAGAGCTTAAAAATAACTTTGCAGCAGCCGAGGGACTACAATTTGAGTATTTTAATTGGGAGAGGAGAAATAAGTAGCAACATTCCAGAAAATTCAATCTTTTTTTTACCCAGGAATGAATTATATGCAATGTGGACATGTCTGTTACTCAAATGGACCATGCATTGGTTTCTAATTATTATTATAATTATTAGAAATTAATATGAATTAATTTATATATATACATTATTATTGGTTTCACAATAAGCCAGATTTTTAGACTAGATTTGGCATTTTATACAACTATCAAGTCATTTTTATTATTATCCCAAAATTATAGTAAATATATCTAATACTACTGTCTTCTCACAACAATAACCCTTGTGAGTTGGGTTGAGCTCCTTGTGTTGTGTGTGTGTGTTTGTGCACCAACTCTCCAGATAATCTCTCAGAACCACTAACTAGCTTTTTAACAGAACAGTCAAAGATGCAAGGCAATCAATATTTGGGATCTACCAGATTCTTTATATTTTCTTCACAGCTAATGCAGCTAATGCCAAGAGTAAAGAGAAGAACAATTATGAGAATATGCTTGCAACTTTTAAACCTATGCAACCATTCACTGCAGATTTATGGAGAGTTAAAAGTGGCAGGGTCATGGGCCAGTTTGTAAGGTCTGCTATGAGTATCAACCAGGCTGTTGTTCAAGACCTTCATGTAAGGATCTGAAAAAGGCCAGTATTGAGTATTCTTTCGAAGTATGTTGTGATCTGAAAACCTGTTAAGTTAGGCTTCACCAAATTGAAAAATGTTGCTACTGTATGTGAAAAAATTTTATAGGAGCAAATATAGGATGGTGAATCAGAAGTCCTGCATGCAATATAAATCCAATCCAGAATTTCAATCTCTGCAAAAAGTTCAGAATAGTCAAAGTTCATAGATCAAGGATTTGTCAAGGAAGACAGCAGCCTAATTCATATCTCAAATGTCTTAGCATTTGGGGTCAAACAAAGGTTTCCATTTCAGAAGCTCTTGCTCTCTTCCACTCAAGCAGAGTTAATGGTATTTAGGTTGAATTATGGTTGCTGGACTACTTGCAACTCACAGTCTACTTAAAATAACAAATTCTGAATAGATTAATACTCCCAAAGCACACTTCTCAGCAATCTGGTTCTGCTCTGCCACACTTAATTTGGAAGCAGATGCCCTCTTACAGCTTTCTTTTTCCAGAGTCTGAATTTAGGACTGTGGTCGTGAAAGCAATTCTGCTAAGATCTCACAGCAAGTGCATTGCTCCTCAGGTTTGGCTTGCCATACTTTCTACCCTTATCCAGAAAACTCTAAGAGGGCCATAACAGTGATGAAATTCAATTTTTTTTACTACCGGTTCTGTGGGCGTGGCCACAGGATTAAACATCACCAAGCACAGAAT
>JANHFJ010001038.1:90838-101528 GCA_032468195.1 Cerberus rynchops | reverse complement strand
ACAGAGGGTGATGAGCAAAGCACAAAAAATCATGGGCTGTCCCATAACCCCACTGGAGGAAATAGCCAGGTCCCGCTGTATCAACGGAGTTTGTAAAATCCTTATAGAGATGACTCTCACCCGGGATAGAACATCTTCATACTTCTACCATCTGGCAAGAGATACAGAAGCATAGCCAGGGGGAGAAATAGGCTGAAAAATAGCTTCTGTCAGACTTCTAAATACAACATAACACCATGACTAGACTAAATACAACACTCACAGTGCCAGTGCAACGTGCAGTATGTACATACTGGTGGAATAATGTATATATATAAATATATATGTTTGTGGAAATGTGTGTCTAGCCCCGGTATTTCATGGCGTTATGGATTTATTTATAAGTCTGAGATGTATTCTGTGATTGACATGTATTCTGTGTTTCTGTCTTTTGTGTGGTTGTACCGATGGAGGGCATTCAATTTCACTGCACATTGCTTTATTGTGCATTGACAATAAAGAATTGAATTGAAAAATTGTACTTTTAGAGTTGCAAGATTCTGTTAACATAACCTTACCATAAAGTATAATTAGCTCATCTAGTCATATTTTTTGTCTGGACTACCTTGTAAGGTTGAGGCTTTATACCATGTTCTAAACCTGGATTAACAAAGCAAAATTGCTGTGTTATAGAATTGATTATGCCAAAGAAGTGAAGCATATTATAATGTGATTGCCTTATTCATACAACATTCACACCACATAAGGTGGTGGGTGGGATATGAAAACTACAAGCTATTCAAGTTAGCCTAGATTAGCAGGCTGTGTGAACATGGTTTTCTCCCTCCCTGTCCCCTGTCCCCTGAGAAACCCTGGCAAACTTGGGAGGGGGATCTCTTTTAACATTACAGAAATTAAAAATTGTAGAGAGGGTGGGAGAACAGAATACACAGTGGTGGGAAGGCACTGGACTTGGGGAAAACATTAGAGAATTTACTTTGTTTTAAGATATGATGTACATATTTTACCAGAGATTTCTTTTTTTAACTTAAAACCTCAGCATGAGAAATTTACCCAATTTTAATGGTTAAGGTCTGCTGGCTATAAAAAGAGAATCTCAGGGTCAGACCCAGCCCTAAGGTCTAGGTAGCCAGTAGCTTAGCCTTGGTTCAGAGAAACATAACTGATAGCCTGTGTTTAGGATCTTGCTCTGGAATTATGTACATACAGCTATAATAACTATACCAGTTGGATAACAATACCTGCATGGATTTGAATGCAGAAATGAACAACTTTCCTAAAGCAATCTAGTCTGAATTGTACAATCCTTTGAAATGCTAATGCAATGTGAGATAGGGCATAAATACTCACTGGTGTGGGCTTATACATATAAAGCAGCCAATCCTAGCTACATTCTATAAATATTCTACAAAATATAAAAGACAGTTTTTATTCCACTAAAATACATATGTATATTTGTTACAATTAAGGATTTTATAAAGATTGGTGAATTTAATGACCAAGCAATGATTTGAAATGGGAATTTTCCAATGCCAGAATAAATACGAAGCAATATTATGCTCTATTCTAGCATATGAATAATAGATTTTACTCAGAATAATATATAAGCATGGGGTTGTGACCCTTGATCAAGCAATTTGGGTTGTAGCATTTTACCACTGTAAAATGGGTTTTAAAACAAGATCCAAAAGAAGTAGGCTTTGTTTATTTTTAACTAAAACCACCTTGTTTGTACTTGGATTCCTTCAATACCTTTAACCTCTCCCAAATTTGAAAATACATGGGTTTAGAACCTGCTTGTTTGTGTCCTGCCATATGCTGCCTCAAAGTAATATGCAACTCAATATTTGACTAAGACTTGACTTTTAAGGATCTTGGCAATGCATTCACCAATCTCTTAGAAGCACTTTGAAAGTAATATACAGTAGTCTTCTGGTATTCATTTCTATTTTCTGTTCCGTATGCTGGGCATACTGGACAACAAGGGCAAAACCCATTTGATCACTGTTCCACCTCAAGTGCCATACTACTAGTGACAAACATCTTCTCCATACTCTCATTCCACATAAAAGGGAGATAAATTACATGCAATTCTCCCTTTTGTAGATTATTTTGTATGTTTGACGGAATGCATGGTTTTCAGTAATAAGTTTTGGGTTCTGAGTTTCTCAATCCGTGGTTGAGTTTTTTTGTTTTCTTATTTTAAAATTTAATGAAATCTAGATGTTTGTATCCATTGCATCATATTGTATATATTAAATTAGTAAAAAAAAATTTTTTGAGTCCAATTTATTGTTTGTGTTATTAGGTGGAGTTTTTTGTGAAGAAACCCACTGGTAATCCAGTAAGAGTACTGCTGAAGTCCAGATTTTGGTAGGTTGATGAGATAAAAGTAACTGTTATACCATTGTCTACTCAGAAATTCCACACAGCCATATGTTGTCAAACATATATCAGCCAAGCCAGAAACAAATTTAGCCTCTTGAGAACAGATGACATCATAGGACTGAAAAGGTTTAGATCAGTTTTCAAATTATCAAGAGTCATTATGTGGACATAATCAAGATATCACAAAGGGCACTAGAAGCTTTTGAATTCTTCCAAAGTTAAATGTTATGAGAACAGGAGGTAGAGAACAAACTAGAAAGATCTTGCATTTTTTTTAATATATTGAATTAATTTTAACATTTACAACCTCTTATGTACCATTTTGATTTGGCTATAATATTTTACACAACTCTGGATTTTGTTTTTTCCCCCTTAAGATACTATACTTTTTAAAATAATATATGTTATTTAAAAGTTCTAGGGCACATGGCAGGGAAGAACCAGTAGCTGCTAAAACTGAGTTTTAGCAGCTACTGGTTCTTCATAAACTAAATCAGTTATTCAAATGAGTTACTTCTATGAATGAATGGTAAATAGTTCAATTAAGGGAATAAAGATACCGATTGAGGGAAATCCTGTTTCATAGCTTTTAAAGATGACACACTCTGTTTTATGGAGTATGGCTTTGAAAGAGCAAAATGTAAATGCAGAAATAATTGTACATTAAGCTATTCAAATTACCCTGGGCTAATTTGCATTTTAAGGAAAAACATAATACGTGTATTTGAACAGGAGACTCATACAGAAGCTTTAATATTTGTGCTATGATATGAAGGCTCTTGTTAAACATGAATTGATCCATAACACTGGACAAAGGTTATAGGTCTAAATTAGAAAGGGTCCAATTTCTCATTTGCTCACAAAACTTACTGACAAAAATGGTACTATACATGTCTGCCAGAAGTATATCTAAATTCAAGGAATTACTCCATGTCAGTGAATCTCAAACTGCAGCCTTCATAATTTTAAAACAGTTATTTACCTCCTGACTATTATATTATCATAAACCGCTTTTTAAAAACTAGTTTAGTGGCTCACATTAGGTGGTTTTGCACCTCCCACTGAGTCTAATGTAACTATTTGGTTTGTTGACAATTGTTTTAACCTGAAATTCACTTGGACACTGTACATAAAATGAATTGGAGAGGGCAAATAACATAGATTTTTACAAGCAGAATGGGTTAAAAAAAAAGTAATGGTTGAAGTTACTGGAACTTTAGATGTTTCTCACTCTTGACTTTCCTTTTCTTCTTTGTGATAAGTACCTTCTAGAACACAGGTGTCAAACTTGATCGCATCACATGATGTATCATGAAGTTTTTTGCCTTTGCGGAGCCAGGGTGGGTGTGGCCTGTGCATGAGGCATCTGGCCCGAGGGCCACCAGTTTGATACCCCTGTTCTAGAAAAAGCTTTTCATGGTTCTTCAGTGTTCTGAGGTCAGGTGGGCTGAAGACCAAAAGCATCCATTTGGGGATGACTTCTATTTTGGACAATAATCTTGATACTAGGTTTGCACTTGCCTTTTGCCATTATGGAAACTGGTGAAAACCGAGTATTTTCCAGCAAGCATTAATAGGCACTTCCCATTTTTTATTGTTCCAGGTAAGCAATCACCTGATTCTATTGTGTTTTTATACATTATATTGTTCTGTGATTAAGTTCTTATGATGTTAGTTATCAGGAGTCCATGGTAATTGCTTTGAAATTTCTGTCTTGAAAGATACTGTTAATATGTAGTCCTGCAAAAAATCTGATCTGTTTCCTGTCTGGTTTTTCCTCCCCCACATACTTAATTGGTTGTTTCCAAGGCAGCATGTCTCTTCCCTGTATCCCAAGGTTATCCCACATACTGTTACATATCAGTCTTAGTTTAATAAAAACCAAAATAATAACAAAGGCAAGGTTTCCTATATGTTTACTCTTAGTAGAGTGAAAAATTCCATAGCCTTTCAATTCCCAGAATAGACTAATCTGTTTGCATGCCAGAGTCTCAGGTTCATTACTGGAGTCTCCAGTGAAGTCAAACAGCCGATGATATTTAAGGAGTTGATTTCTAAAAACTTAGTAAGCTTGTGCTGAAGAGATAACACTGTACTGAATCTGATAACTGATGGCAGAATAGTTTAACCTGGTATAATATAGTTTATTCACCTGCAGCAGACACATGACTGAGCTCAACCTTTAACAACATCTCTATTCTAAGTCTGTCTTGATTCCCTCTCATTTTTTAAATAATATTATCTCAGAGCCTGGGTGCTTTGAGTTTGTCCCCCTCCTTTCTGTGCCAGTCCTGTGTGTTCGCCTTCGGTTCATCTTTGTGAAAAGGACTGGCACAGAAAGGAGGGGGACAAACTGAAAGCACCCAGGCTCTGCTATATCCAAGTAAGTTTGGATTTTAACCTCCCCTGCATCTTCCATTTTTAGTTTTCAATGGAGAGGCACTGCCCCAGAAAAAAATAGTGTACAATTCTGGAATTCTCCTAATCTTGTGGTCCCTGTTTGCATAGAAAATAGTAACAAAAATCTGGAGGGCTTCTGCACAGATTGATCTTGTACACCAATTGTATCTTTTCCTGGATCAGGCATCATTGCTCACAATCATTTTGGTCTTTGATTTAGACTGGGGAAAAAATCTTACTGTCAAGTTTCTTAAGCCACTGTACAAGATATTACCTTCTTTATCATTTGAATGTTCCAAATATTTCAACTGGTACAATATACAGGAATCCACAGGTAAAACCTGCTTGTGAGCCACTTAAGAGTTCAGAGATTGAAATAGCATAAAAGCATTTGACTTATTCATTTAATATAGCCATCAATTTCACAATCATGACTTTGGGCAGTGAACGTAGAATAAAAGTCAACAAAACAAAAATGAGAAATACTGTCAATAAACAAAGTGACACAACAATAAGATAGAATCACCCTAGAGCAATCAATTTAAGTACATTGTCACAGACAAGTCTAAGAAAATCACAATGATGGTCTCACCCAATTTACAGGTCTCATACTAGGCCAACATCCAGGATTTACAAAATGCCAATAGGATAATAGCTACATGAATGTCAATAAATCTATATTCATTGAGGGATAACACTGCAGTAGAGATACTATTCCAAAGGGATGTTTCCTGGGTCTCACCACATAGATCTTAATAGATAGGATCCAGAATAGACCCTGTGGGCAACAATTGGTGAAAATAATTCTCTCATAAAAAGCTAGGATGGGCTTTAGTGATAGTTACCAGTATTTTGAATTGCACTCAGAAACTTACTGGGATTAATGCAGATCATGGAACAGTGGGTAATGGAGATGTACCAAAGTGTGTTCTTAATTGCCCCACAGTGATGCATTCATTTTATAGCTGTATGTTGCATTGAACTGAACAAGTTTTAAGTTATAAAGTCTGAGAAATAGTTACTTTCAGAAACATGACTTTTGGTTTCTGTAAAATACTGATAAATATTTCTAGAGGGTCTAACAAATACATAAATATCATGTAACTAGATATCCAAAGATATTTATCAGTATTTGTCAGAAACCAAAATATATATCAAGGATTCCTAAAAAAAAACAAAAAAAACCCCCTAATCTGTTGTGGTTTTTGATATACCTGGTTACCTGTAACTGGGTCTAGTCTAGGAAAAATTGCTGTTCTGTCTATGGTTAATACAAACTTCTGATTACTATATGATCTGTAGGAAGAAAAAGAAGAGAAGCTGGAGCAGAAATGTATTAGATGTATAAGACTGTGATTCAAGGCAGCTTATTTTAAAAACTTAAGCAAAACAATTAAAATGCAAAAGGCACAAACATTAAACAACACTTCAGGGAAGTACATTGCCACTATTGTGATGTAAGCCATTATCTTTTGCCTAGTCTAAGTGAACTATAGTGGGGCTATTCTTCATAAACAGTTTGCATTGTAATTTGTAACTATTGCCAGGTACTAATAAAAAAGGATGAAACTCTTGCTGTTTAATTCTTCAGGTAATGCAAATCATATTTGGAATAACTTTGAATTTCCAATTGAAAGCATCTCAACAAAGACTTCATAATCTGTACATCTCTGAGAGAATTTTCTTAGAAAAATGTGATAAAATTACTCACCACATTTATGTTATTTGTGCTTGAAAATTAGCTAACCACTGATGCTATCCTTTCATTCTGTTGGAGGAAGAGAATTAAAACCTTAAGTATAAAGATAGTTACCAAATCACAGGGTTCAGACTGAAGTTTCATGCTGCTTTTTCTATATTTTTATTGTGTCTGGATTTAATCCACTGCCTTAATATTAGAGGACACCAAGCAGTGTACAGATATTAAAATAAAAAATAATCCATAACTCTCTGGAGAAGGTTGTAATATTAGGAAAGTTGGAAGGAAAAAGAAGAGCAAGAGTTCTATCCCTAAAGACTTTTACTTAAAATCATGCACTTACAATCTTTAGGATAAATGTCAATGTAAGAGCCCCAACGATTAGAATAGGATTTTTTTTTAGACCCCCTTTTCCATTTCTCATTCTTTTTTTTTTCCTACTGCACACCTGCACCATTTCAATTTTCCAATGCTTGGATTATGATCTCCAAAGTCTCTCCAAATATGCGGCCAGGTTATATTGTTTAATAGTCAGAAAAGAAATAATTGTCTCGAATTTATTAAAAATCCAGTCCAATTCAGTTTGTGTGTCCAAGATTGACTCGCTCTTTTTTTTGGGGGGGGGGGGAGAATATGACCTAGCACACAATTGACATTCCAAGTACAATCTTCTGTCCAAATAACATTATTGATTCCTTTATAGAATGTCTTTATAAAAAGAGTATCGGTGAGCCATTCCAAAGGCCAAAATGGACTGTCACTACATTTTTCACTGTGGGAAGTGAAGGCTTGTGAGAAATCTTAAGCAGGACTAAACCAATGATGTTCCTGTATTATCCATCTCCAGTATTTGGACTTCTATGATAGAAAGGGACAGCCTATCTTGCTACAACAATGTTCTCAGAACTGAGGTCTGATAATCGAAAGATGCCTTAGCTGGATATGATATAAATGAATCTGACAACGCTGAAGTGTTGTAAAACTTTGGATTTTATCTTTCACCTTTTACTGTAATTGAAGTGGAAAAATGATGTGTTTCCTTCTGAAATGGTATGTTGAGGAACTATAGAGAACAAAAGGGTTTGTAGGATAAGCTATAACTCCACGATAGAAAGTAGGTTGGTAATACTTTTAATACAAAGCCAAACATTTATTGTTTTAATTATAGTGTTAATCGAAACTTAACACTATATATATTGGAGTCCTTTTCATTGCCTTCAAAAGTAGGGCAGTATGTTTTATGATTGTTTTCAGAAAATGAGAGAAATTCTAAAACTTAAGTTGTCTGTAGGAGAGTGTTTTGGAAGGTTTGGTGGAGTTAAGTTTTAGAACAAACAGATGAATTGTCAGGAATCATGGTAAATTATCAGGAATTAGATTTTACATACATGTGATCAATTAAATCAAGGCGTCTTTCTTTTAAACTAATGCCACAATCAAGAGCAAATGGGTAATCATTGGTAGTAACATTTTTGTATTGTACTACATTGATCATACTTTTTTGAAACATAATATCTGTACAGTAAAGTAGGTTAGTCTAAAACAGATTCTACATCTATCCATTTGACATAAGTTTAGAAAATGGCTAGTTATTCTTGAAGTTAGTAACATTGGTAAGAACGATATGTTTTATGTAATGTTTTATGTACAAGAATAAGAAATGCTAACGATCTAAATACTGTATATTAATTTTGGAGTATGAAACATAAATTTATTAAGGCAGTCAGAAATTTCAAAAATACTATGATCTATGGCAAACATGGGAAAGATTAGCCATATGAATTAAACTAATTACAAGTAGTTCTCAACTTACGACCACAATTATTCTAAAATTTATGTTGCTAAGTGAGAAATTTGTTAAGTGAGTTTTGCCCCATTCCATCCAAGGAACTGGGATAGTCAGATGTTGTTTAATAATAATATCAAAGTATCATCATGGGGATTAAATAGTTCCAGGTAAAGCAGCTTTTTGAAATTGATCAAGTGTGATTTTGCCAATGCTGATGGCGTTCAAGTAATGCTCTGGTTATTTTTAGATCTCACATGCTTATTAATATTGATTCTTCCTTTGCTTTCATTTGCCACAACCATTCAATTTCTGTTTTCAGATCTTTGTATTTTGTGATTTTTCTTCTAACTCTTTCTCTTCTTTTATCATATCTCCAGGTACTGCAACATCTATTACCTTGACACACAGTCAACCAGATATTAAGACTGGAATTGGCATTTTTATCCACCTTTCGAGTCCTTCTCAAGAACCTGGAATAGGCAGATAGGATATTTGATACAGATATCTTTCCCCAAGGGTGGCTTAAATTATTTCCTTAAATTTCTGTGCTTTTATTGAACTTTGGGCATCCAGACTCAAGGCCTCCCCCCCCCCCCCCCCATGTAAGGCCATCTTATCTTTGCTATGCTGTAAAAAAAATAAAGTTCAAAACCAATAGGAACCTGATGTTATTTCTGTTTTGTTTCAGTATAGTATAAAAACCTCATTGTGAACATAGGCATTCATATTGTCCCGGCATTTTCCCATTTTATCATCTGCCTAACTTGTCTGCAAATGTCCTTCTGATTCCTCCGGTCTGTGTCCATTTTGTCCACCCTTCTGATCAGATAAAGCATCCATTTTTACTTTTCCAGAAGTTCTTGTGTAAACTTCAACTCTAAGTTCTTTGCAATAGTTGGGATGAAAACTAAAATCTAGACAGGGTTCCAGAATGCATAATTCTGAAACACTACTTCTTGCATTTATTCTCACTGCTTTATCATTTTGAAACATTTTTCAGTCTTCTTAGTAGTTATCTTCATATCCAGGGACAAATTAAGACACTATAAATAAAAGAATGTGAAAAAATATACAGGGCCTTCCCCCATGTTTCAAGCCTGCTGTGAGACCTATCATATTGTAAAAGCACTGTTTTTCAGAGTTAGAATTCTTTTTTTAGGGAGAGGCAATTAAATTACTTACTGTATAACTCTCATTATTTGTGACTCATATACAGCAAAGCTTGAGGAAAAAAAGTATGCTGAAGTATTTTCGTGGTCAGTATTCCTCTAAACATTTTAGTCCATGGCTTCTGGCTTTTTTTTTAATAATGCAGAGAAGATGATAGTAATTGATCCAAGTGATTAGAGAGATTTAGGTTGGAGAAACCTACCTGAAAACATAGGACCCTAAATGTAGTAACCCACAGTGTGATTTATTTAATTTTGGTTTAGTTAGTAGATCATAGTTTGAGTTTATGGTTATCTGTGATGTAGCCAGCTTCTACTTAGTCAATAAACTATGGTTTTGTTTGATTTGTAAATCTTACTGTCACTCTTCAATAAAACAAATATATATGGAGCTGGGTGCAGATTTGTATCACCTATTGATAAATTTCCTGTTATGGAAATTTAAATTATCTTTGTTCTGTTTCTTGTGCCCAGCCCTTATTGATTCCATGGATTTGAAATTTTAATTTGAATTATGTTTACTTAGGACAATTTTAAGATAGTTTTCTCTATCAATAGAGGATACAGCCATATTTAATGTCTACTAACTATGCTAGTTATGTGGTATTTCTGAGTTACTGTTCCTATGCCATGATTCATAGTTTCTATTGGGCAAGTTGCTTAGTGCTGTGAAAAACAGGATGCCGGATTTGTGATCCAGTAGAAGCTTTTTTTAATAAAAACCTGTAAATTGGGCTTTCATCAATCAAGCATTCTTCAGAAATGTTTGATTATACATAGATATCCAAAAATTTTCAGCCAACTCTCATGCTGGCTGGGTTAATAGCAAATGTAGGGCAACATATACAATTGGTGGCTGATTGAAATAGAGTTTAGTTTGGCTTCCCCACAATTTTTGAAAGAGCACATAATAAAAGTAAAGGTTAAGGTTAGGGTTTAGACAAGACTGGGAACAGGTTCCTCTTTTTTAAAAGTGCTATAAATAAATTCAATTAAATCTAATTATATTCATTTGAGATGCCTCATCATAGTTTGTTATCCAAATTATTATATTTTCTGGTTTTGCCTAATGCCATGAATTAAAACTAACTATATAGTCTAGGCCAGAAATGGGCAAACTACGGCCCGCGGGCCACATCCGGCCCGTTGGGCTTTTTAATCCAGCCCACCGAACTAGTTACTAGCAGGAACCCTGCAGTTTTGAGGAAGACCCGTTATTAAATTAATAAATTTGGAAAACATTTT